>VCNE01004425.1:0-13728 GCA_009869805.1 Oncopodura yosiiana | reverse complement strand
GAAAGAAAATTCGTCATCCATGTGAATTGGAAATGTACAATAATTATGTTGTTGCATCAAATTATGAAAAACATTTCAAATGTGCCCAATATGGTAGACAAAAGAGGTGATTATTTAACCCTTATTTTAGAATTATACTTTTATTAATTTATGCCAATCTTTCTATTTTATATGTTAGTCCATTGCTAGTTTTAAATATGGAATCTAAACATGTCCGTGTTTTGAGACTTCATAATGAACATTATGAACAATGGCTTATGAAGAAAAAGCTTGTAAGACTTTTTGATTTTATATATAACACAAACTCATTATTGCGTTAATTAATTATCTTTTGACGTGTGTATACATACATGTATAGAATGGAATGGAACGACCACAGTATATTTATCCTGAGTATTATACTTCTGAAGGATATTTTGCTAAAGATTTGCCTGTTGGACAAATGGGAAATTATCAACCTCCTTATTGTCCACCACTTGAAGGAGAATGTGATGAGCCTGGAAAGTGAGTTAACAAAAATGTATTCATTCATAGTTAGATTTATACAATCTCTAATTATTATATTAGGGACGGTAAAGGAAAAGCTCAACAGGCTCCTCCAGCTTCTAAAGGAAAGAATAAGAATCGTGACTATGTTGTCAACACATGTACAATAAGTACAATTCCATTAAAACCATTAGGTGATTTACCACCTATTGAAGCTCTTAAAATGACAATAAAAGAAGGGTATGCTACAACAGATTCTGCAATGGATGACATTAATGTAAATCAATCAATTTTATTTATATATAACATATAAAAGTAAAAAAAGTCGCTGATTCTCATTTTGTCTCTTTCCAATATTTTATTCTAGGGTAATAATAATAAAGATGAGAAATTCAAAGAAATGATGGCAGCAAATGAAGAGACACTACGAGCTTTAGCAAGACAATCAGATATATTAAATGCCAACATTTTACATACAAGAAGAAACTACTAATCAACAAGAAGTACAGCAAGAAAGAGTTCCTAATATTCCATCATCTCTTGTCAATCATATTGGTGATACTGCAAATCAATCATATGAAATTCTAGTGAGTGCCAGACAACAAATTGGTCATGAAATTGAGACACAAACATTACAGGATAATAATAATAATAAATCTTCAACATCAAAACCTCGTGTTCCTCCACCACCACCACCAGAATTTAGATGTAATAATAACAAACAACAACAAGCTTGTATTAATGAGAACAATGTTGAACATACATTTTGTCCATTTCCAAAAGTTTCACCACGCTGTCAAAATAATAATGATGACGACAACAACAATAATAATGATGACAATATTCTGTTCTCACAATTTCCACCAAGACCTTGCAATGACATATTCTTCTAAATACTCTTATTCTTCATTTCCAAGAACAGTTGTAGGAACTGAAAGAGTTTTTCTTGGTAGTAGTTTATTTGGTGACTCTTGCTTTCCAAATAGTCTCAACTTGCCTCAACAAAATACTGATAACATTAACAATAACAATTTTACTACAGAAGAATCACAACAACAGCAACAAAATTTTATATAATACTCAATTTAATAGAAATTCAAGTCGACATGATGCATTACAATCAGTTCCATTTTTTGTTAATTATGCTACACTACCACAAGTTGTTCTTCCAACAGAACATTCTCAACAATTCGTTAGTAGTCCTCGTCTCTCACAACATCAAATTCAGAATCAATCAGGATCTGTTGTAAATACACCAAGAAATCATCATCAAGTTTACATTCCAATAACTGATAATAACTTCAATAATGGACCACCAGCTTTTATTTTAGCAACTCCAAGACAGCAACAACAAGAGCCAGTCAATCGTAATAAAGTTTATGTAACAACAACACCAAGACTGTTGGAAGAGAATAATAAGTCGGAAAAGTTTCTTCTAGTTCCAGAATCAGAATATATTTCTTCTTCTTCTCTTTCTCAACAACAACAACAAAACCGAGAAGAACTAATTGAGCAAAAACAACAACAGGAATGGTTTCTTAATAATAGTCAACATTCAAATCTTCATCAACAAATGTATCAAATGGGTGTTGTTAAACAAGAAACTCCACGAAGTGGTGGGTATTTAGTTGTAGATGCTACAGCAGTTAAAAAACTAATTTCAATTAATCAACCATCAAATACCAACAATATTATTAATAATACGGATAATAATGAAGAGTATGAATATACTAGCTCTCGTTTTCCACCACCACCACCAAATCTTTACGACCAAGTAATGACAACATGTCGACAACAAAGTGATACTGCAATTCTAACAACATGTACAGAAACTGAGACAGATGCTGAAGTGGATATTCCATTTACTCCATTAAATAATGCTCACGGTTTAACATCACATCAACAACAAAAGGCTAATAGCATCTTATTTAGTCCTAAAGTTAGTGGGACAGTTGCATTTGTTTCTAAATATCGAAATGTTGCTACTCAAATGGGTTCTGGATTACAACCAAATCATTTAGATAATAAAAAAGAAACAGAGCAACAAGAATCACAACTACCTGATCCTGTTGTTATCATCTCACCAAAATTCTCATCTAGATCAACTAATAATAATAATAATAATGTTGAAATGATTCATAAAACTACATGTAATGCTGCTACACAAAAAGGATCATCATATATAAAACTTAATAGTAGTAGTAGCAGCAGACATGATCGTAAAAGAAGAAGAGAAAGAGAAAAAGAACAACAACAGCTGCCATCAGTTCAAGAACATCAACAATTAACTAATATTGAAATGACAACTATATTTGGTCCACCAACAAATTCATTTCAAGTTGATAGCAACAATACATTATCACATGCTCCATCCTCACTACTATGCAATTATCCAGGCGTACAACAAATAACAATACAAGAACCAACAACAGATTTACATCAACAACATTCACATCAATAAATTTTATTATTTTTTTGTCTTTTTCATTAATATAACATTTATACATACAAAGATTCTTCTTCATTTCCACAAACAATAATTTAATCAATTTTGATATATAATAATTTTGGCTTGTATTGTAGTAACTCTTGATGAAAATAAAAACACATACATGAAATGTTATATATATTATAATAATTGTATGTCAATTACTTATTATATAATAATTATATATGTACGTCTAAGTCAATCAATTTTTTATATACAATAAATATATACATATATCTCATTATATTATCATTTTTATCATGTATATCTAATATACATACATTGTTCTATAGTTTCTCTACTAGGAATGAGTATATGTATATATATTCATCTATAATCTATATGACTTTTAATTTTTTGTTCCCTAATTCTATTCTTAATTATTCGGTAACATATATATATAATAATTGTGCCTATATCTAAATCTGTCGTTGTTTTTGAAAAAAAAATTCTTTTGCAAAGTGATTTATAATATGTGCATTACAAATATAGTGGTAACTGATACTGGTATATACTTAATAATGAGGATTGTTAATAATGCTAACATTATGATTATTACTATTATTATTATTGCTAGCAATATATCCTTTCACTTCTTGCTTAATCAAATCTTGTTTGGCTGCAGACTCCTTCTTTGGCTTTCTCTTGCGTGTTTGAATTGAGTCTTTCTTCATTGCAAGAGGACGAGCAATTCCATGAAGTTTGAAATACAAACCACAAGCATTACAAACTGTGTTTCCTATTAAAGAAAAGAAAAGAGTTGATATTAGAGATGAGTAACATCATCATATTACGTAATCTGTATAACTGTGTCTCACTCACCCTCAGGATTTCTCCTCCATAAAGAAGTCTTCTCTGTACCACAATTTGTGCATTGCATACCCACTCGACGTGAAGCATTCTGCACATGACAAATAATACAAAAAAATCTTTTATTAGTACTTTTTCAAGCATCCTCCATGTTTAAAGATTAGAGAGTATACACAAAACATAAAAAGCAGCAGAAAAGAAAACAAATTATGTTAATTTTTTTTACAACACATACAAAAATGAGAACCAAAAAATGCATAATTATTACAGGCTATATAGTATTACTAAATAACACAAATCATTCAAACTAATTATAAGGCATATCGATATCGTATCTTTTGGCTATAACTTCTGCAAACTCTCAATATATATTCACTTTCTCTCTCGCTTTCTTTCAATAAAAAAAATCCAGAAAATTTTAGAAAAGTTAAAACATACCATTCTGCTTTTGGGCTGTGTCGTCGCAAATCCGTCTCGATGATTTTTCTGATTGTAAGAACCTGAACCACCTGCGGTAGATAAAAACATAAAAAAAGAAAAGACGGATTTACGACGTGGATCAAATTACAATTTAAAGAAAAGATTTTTTTTAATATACAATATTATTAAAATACAAATGTCAAAAAAACATGTCTTCCTAGCTAAAATAATGTCCCTTTGTTGCTGCCTTTGCTATATATACGCGCATAAGTATAATTAATTAACTTAGCCTGTAATAATGCACATTATTATGCCAACAATTTTTATGGTCCTCATTTATGCAAGAAATTTTTAAAAAGAGAGTCAGAATAACAGACAAAATAAGCAAAGGAAGCAAAATTTATATATAGATTGATATGACTTATTGTGATGTATAATCACAAACTCTCACAGATCGTTTAGGTTGTTTAATCAGAGGACGATTCATTCCATTCATTTTGTGATACAAACCTTTATATATCATAATAATATAATATATGAAATCAATTAGTATTTTATACTATTATGTATGCTCGTAATACAAAAAGTAAGACTATATATAGACTATCAAATTATTAAATAGAGAATAGAAAGAAGAATATTGTAATGAATAATAATAACTTGCCACATGCGTTACAGAGGTAGTGCCCTAAGAAGTATAAAAATATATTGCAAATTAGTCAATTGAACTATAATAATTTGCTTTTTTATATAAAAAAAGTAATTTAGCATGCCCACCTGTAGAATCTCTTCGCCATAAAGGAGTACTCATTGCACCACTGCATTAATTAATTAATACAAAATATTAATTAACTGTGAGACTACTACAAATATAAATTTTTTTGCCCTTACCAATTGACACATTCACGCGATTCTGGCCCACACCAGTCGTAATCCATTTCTATTTAGTAAACATTATTGTCATTTGTCAACATAGTATTTACAACCAAAATATTTAGTATAATCATCATCATTAATACTCTAAAGATAAAAGCCATAATAATATATCATCGCCTCTTGTTAGCTATTACTGCATGCATTGTATTGCTTGCATGTATGTACCTCTTCAAAATTAATAACCCTTCCTTCAAAATCTTGAGACCATCCTCTGTCTCAACAAGATATGATGATGATGTATGACTCAAGAAACAAGGTTAACACCCAAAATATCTAATCTCTCTAATCTATACACTACATTGCAGTTTAATACTTGTCTGTACTACTGTATGCATTGTATTTGTTCACTTTTTTGTTCTATACAAATACAATAACAAATTTTATACCAAGGCTGACTCAGTTACTAGTCTAGTAGTAAAATATTAAATTTCAAAACAAACTCTTACAGTCAGTCAGTCAGTCTTATTAACTGTTATTGACCTCTCCTAAACTCATGAGACAACCTATTTAAAATTTGAGACAACAACGATGCTTTTCAGCACAATTTAAAAACCAGTATCTATATCTTAAGATATTTGAGACAATACCATGAAAGAAAAACAATATAGCAAACGAAATAATAAGAAGCTTTTAGTATTAGATGCTAAATATATTTTAAGCCACTAACTAAGCAAAAAATGAGTCAACTTTTGAGTGAATCTGAATGAGTCTTTCTATGAGGTTGTTTCTCATCAAACAAATCAAATTATTTATTCTTAGAATATTTAAGGGTACAAAGTGCATAAAACTGACCACTATCTACTTCTGAAAAAAGATTGAACAATTTAATCATAATCAAACTAAAACTTTGTCAAACTGTGTTCTACTGTATGTGATAAGACCGCATTTCCTGATACTAATATTTAACTTAAAAGTTAGTTAGTTTAAGAAGTACCATAACTCTCCTAATAGTAACTGTGGTCTAGATCAAAAGGGCAACTAAACTAAATACACTCCAATATAAAATAATATAATTTGTCATCCATTTTTCCTTCTCTGTATAAGAAGCTTCTCAATTTATTTTATTTTATTAACTCCTTTAGTTAAAACTACCAACAAGGTCGCATTTCCGCAGCTTTGTACTACACTACTTGTACTTATAATGAAGAAACGCCACCACAAAAAAAAANCTTTAGTTAAAACTACCAACAAGGTCGCATTTCCGCAGCTTTGTACTACACTACTTGTACTTATAATGAAGAAACGCCACCACAAAAAAACTAAATTAAACCATTTAACAACAAAACCTAAAAACTTCTTATTCACTCACTCGCTCAAACCGAAAAACCACAATTACATTTAAAATTAAAAGCAATAGAGAAATAAAAAGCCACACAAAATATTATATGCTTAAGACTCTGTATTATGTACACAGTGTATGTACAAAGTACACACTAAAAACGAACATCCATTTATTAGTTTTAGAATTTTTATGTTTGTAATAATGATACATGTGACTTGAATGACTTTTGAGACTCTCTAAAAGACATTTCCAACTTGAGATTGAGAAAGAAAAAAAAGAAATATATAAGTTAAGCATATGAAGATGACAAATCACAAGAATATCATTGAGAACTTTATAAAATATATAACTTTTAGTTCTAACTACAAAGTGAGTAATTACTATACAATTTGTCTCATTCTTCTAATGGGAGAGCAGCATACCCTGTCTTTGCCTCAAGATGAATATATTTCAATATATATATATTATAAAAGTTAAAAAGTGACAAACATCCTGCTCCTAACTAAAAGAACTTATAGCAGCATCTCTTTTTCTTCTTCTTTAAGACTTGTTCATGTTCTTCTTGTCTTTATTTTCTTTGCCTCAAGATGAATATATTTCAATATATATATATTATAAAAGTTAAAAAGTGACAAACATCCTGCTCCTAACTAAAAGAACTTATAGCAGCATCTATTTTTCTTCTTCTTTAAGACTTGTTCATGTTCTTCTTGTCTTTATTGCTAATGCTCGTTGACAGAGATGTCAAAAGGCAAAATTTGAGAGGGAATACCATACAGTGAATACATAATATACTTGGTGATGTGATGATTTCCTTTCATAAGAAGAAGAACATCTTGCTGGTGACTCTATACACATCTATCGTCATCACTATATACCCTCATCTAAACATACTCGTCCTAGCCTGGCATATATATACATAAATTCATAAATACATTTATTAGTCAAGAAATGAACTAACTAACTACTTATTACTAAAACTTTATTATAATATATTCAATGCGACACAGCAGCAGAGCCAGTTGTAGAGAATTTTCTTATTTTTCTCTTATCTCTATTTTTTCCAGAATGCTTTTTTGCTTCTACTCTATATATACTATATATATATATATACTCGGTTATGACTTTCGAACTTGTTACAAGGAATTTCCTTCGTTCTTAACTCAAATGCTAAATACTAACACATATTATATATATGCTCATCTTCTTCATATATGTATATATAGCAAAGATCATCTATATCTTCTATATACTTCATCAGGGCTTATATAGCCTAAAAGTACATAGTGAGATGAATTTCTCTCATATATGTCATTTGCTCTCTCGTCTTCTATTATCAATTATCTCTTCTTCTCTATATATTCTACTGACCACCAAACGACACCACACCACGACGACACACGTTGGTCAGGCATTTGGAAATATAATACATCTCATCCTTAACTAAAAGTTAAACTTGTACATATATATATTTCTTATCTTTGCTACTCACTCACTCAATCATGCAATGCATATTATAATTGTATATATACTATATAGTGTCTATATATTCTCTCTCGTCATCATATCTTCTCTCGCATATTTCTACGTATTCAACAAACGACAACTTGCTTCGACTTTGGATTTATTTTGTACATACATCTACACACACAAACATATTGACCATATATTGGAAGAAAACCAAAGTCAACTTCAATAAGAAGAACAAAAGAGTACTACTCTAAACTCTACTCCAGTGTCCAGTCCAAAGAAGAGTAAACTTTTATAGTCTTTATATTATCTTTGCTACTCCTATACTCTTGTATAAATCCCTGGCTCAATAATGATGATATGCGACTTACACAAAGCATAATATTTTTCACATCCGCATCTAAAATGACTGTTGACTACTCTACTAAAACTTTTTCTATGTCCTTTGAGGGCAAAGAGAACACACAACAAAAATACTTTTATACATATACATATATATCCACATGCTCCTACAGTGTAAATAACAGAACACAAATGGATAGAGAGATAATTCTTGTGGCTAATTACAAGTTAATTGCAATATCGCGACAAAAGCAATAACTACTTATATATATACATGTATAAAAGAAAAAGGAAGTGGTGGTGGTACTAAAAGAGAAAAATACATATTAGTAGTACATTACATAGTTTAAGAAAAAGAAAAAAGACTAACACTTGATCAAACTTCTAATAAGCATAGCAAAAAAATTAAATAAAAAAATTCTGTCAGCTTGCAGCACTACTGTCTGTTTTGTCTCACTCACGATTTGATAGCCAAGCAAAATTCTTTATGAGCAAAATGACCATGACATAGAGAAATTATTATATAAGATAATTTTGCTAACTGTAGCTAATTTACTCATATGAGCATGTCGTCTACAAGAAGAAGAAAAACTAATACTGTACATACTTCACTTCATTACGTTTGCTCCCATTCAACTCTCTTGAGAGATTAACAAAAATACTATACAAGAAAAGATTGTGCATATCCGTATTTATTATAAATACAAGATAAATATATAAACATTAATAATTATCAAATATCAAATAGACAGTGAAGTGACGAAGTTGATAATTATTGATGATAAAAACATACACAACACAACCTAGCAAGTTGCAATTGATATCATTATCTCTCTTTCTCTCTCTCTTCTTGTCTGTTTACTTTATACTATATGGAGCAATATATGACACTTGCTACTATATAATCATTATTCTCATTACCAGTATGCACTTTTTACAAAGATTAGATTCAAAAGTGAGCAATGACCTTCTCAAAAAAATAATCTTTGATACTCTTTTACTAAGTTTTATATTATCTCTTTTAACTCATATTTCCTTAGAGAGAGAGAAAGAATGAAGCAGGTCAGGAGTACTTGAAACAATAAATATTATCAGTTAGCGTCAGCATATACATATGTGTATGTATATATATTTTTATGGAAAATAATAAAACTAATTCAAATAAATATATAGAGATATTATATTTTCCAGACGACAAAATGACTGGAAGTGTATCAATATAATAAGAAGAAGAAGTAAAAATTATCATCAAAGGCAGACACTGCAAGTGTATATTAGTGATGTGTGTGTGCTACACAGATTGATGATAATGTCATATTATTATTATCTATCTTAACTGAATGTTGGTGTTGTAAACATTAATATATATATAAAGTGATGGCATTCAATAAATTGTGAATAGATTGTGTATAAAGCATTAAAAGAAATCTAATATATTTGTATATATATGAAAAAAGTCATCGTGATAAATCAGCAGAAGTTAAATGAAAATATATAGTTATATAGGGGCTATCCTAAATTCATTCATAGAATCTTTAATCTATCTACGAAGGGTTATCAACCTGTTACTTTTTCTAACTTTTCTTTTTCCTATAGTCTTCTTATTCAAAAGTTATAGAAGCTATTTAAGCGCATGTTTTACAAAGTATTTTTTATCATTATTATTAATTATTATTTGACAAAATTCCCTTTTGTCTAACTAGCTCTATTACGTATACAGTGGTGTACAACACCTATTATATATGATGAGGCAAACTGAGACATGTTCTATAAATATATCATACGCTAAGCTATGCTAGAAGAAAAATAGTACAAAAAAGCTGCTTGCTCACCATTGACAGAAGGAGTTTGTCCATTTGAGATTCTTGGAGCTTGTGAGACAATATTTGAGAGTGTAGAATTATTGTAAATCATCGATTGTGGACTACTAGACAAACTATATGGAATTGACCCATGACCATTTGTAAAATTCAAGTCCATGTAATTTCCAGTCCATATATCTGATGGATACTCTGAAAATATTTTAAGCAAAATAGTAGACTAAATTAAATTTTGAAAGAAACTTTTAATTCTATATGGCCAGTTTAACATCTGAATGCAGACAAGGTCAAAAGAAAATAGTTCTTTTTCATATGCAGAATCTTACAACAATACAAAAAATATAAAAATTCATCATGTAAAATTATAATATTTTAACTTACGAGTTCCATAATGATGAAGTCTAGGAGCTGTAGTGAAAAAAGCAGGTAGCTTATTTGATGCCAAGAAGTTTGATGACTGGTTTTTGTAGTTTTCCTCCAACCCTATTATTAATATATAGAGAAAAAATAATTTTTCAAAGTTAAATCCAACTGATAACTACATATATATATAGAGAGAGAGTAGTATTTACATAAATGTTCACTTATAGACACTCACTAACCACTATATAAATATATCTATATAGACTGAGTGAGTGAGATATATAGGAAAGGACTTTAGTAGAAAAAGGAGCAAAAATGACATGTTTCTGCAAAAACTGCAGAGAAAGATAAAGAGGCAAAGAATTTTTACATATAGATGAAAAGTGAGAAACAGATAAGAAAAAAAAAGAAAATGTAGAAAAACTCAAAATGAACTCTACTTATTATATCCTTGAAAAATATAATAAAATGATCGACACTAACCTGCAGCAGAATTCCAAGAAGAATTATTTCCAAAAAATTCTTGAGATTGAGAGGTCACATATGGACTTGCAAGATCAACACTTTGATGATGATTATTGCTATTATTATTATTATGATTTGGTGTACTATGATATAAAGGTGGAGCATCAGGCAAAATTAATAAATCTGGTTTCTGATCCAAGAAATCATTTTGTGAGTCAGATGATGGAGTTCCATTGGTTGACAAAGAAGAATGATGACTTCCACCACCACTTACATTATCGCCATGTTGAGAAGATGACAAATGATGATCATCTAAATCACTACCGCTGAATAAACTTGGAAGTGAATTGTTGAGATAACTACTACCACTAGTATTATTGTTGCTACTGCTTCCATTGTGATTATGATGATGATGATGATTATTACTATTATGAAGATCCAAACTTGTTACTGACTCATTACTACTATTATGATGATGATTTGGACTTGCATGATGCTCCGATGATACTAAATGTCTGGAATCATTTTCATTGCCACTATTGTTGTTGTTGCTACTATTATGTTGTGTATGATGATCCAAACTTCTTGACTCAACAATGACGCTGGGGTGAGATTGAGATGAGATTGAAGAGTGAGTAGTAGTAGACATATTAATTATGAGATATTATTGTTGTTGTACTTTAGCAGATTAGATTAATTGTAATTATCTATGTAGTTTAGTTATTAGTAGCAGCAGAAGAAGAAATAATAATAAGGAGCACGCTAATCACACAGATTTTGAGAATATATGACTTTCTGCTGCGAGAGAGAAAGACTGACTGAGCTTGACGACGAGAAGCTCTTTTCTTCTTTCTTCTCTCTCTCCGACTCTGTCTTCTTATTCGCTGCTTCTTCAACTAATCACATACAGTTAAGTCTCTCTATAGAGGTAGCCTTCTATAGTAGTATATCAGATATACTATATCTGTATATCAAGGGTAATTTTTTCTTATAATGTAACTTATGCCACCCTCTATTTGTAATTGAGTTTTTTTCTTCATCTAGTCATACTTTTTATACTATAAAAATTTTCAAAATTCACAAAAAAATTTCAGACTCATACATAATTTTTATTTTTGTCATACATCTCTATAATAAGTGTAACATTGTAAGTAAAGGTTATAGAGTCAACTGCTTATATATAGTCTGTTATATTCCTAATGAATAATATTGAGAATCCTAATGAACATATAGAGTAGAGAACGAAATGTCTTAAATATTAGTCTAACCACTGTAGGTAGCATCTACTGTGATATTGTACAAATTGTGTGCAGCATACAAAATCATACTAACCAATGCAGTTTACTACTACTAACTACTCTCACAGTGCAGTGTATAAATTAAACTATAAACTATGAAAATTTTCTGATTTTTTTCATACAGTTTTCAGTGTATAAAATGTAAATATGAAAAGTCTAATGTTATTATAAAATTAGAGCAAGAAGAAGTATGCATGGTCAATTGAGACTTATTGCTTATTGGCATTGAGTCGTCAATTCGTCAATCCTATATATTAATATTCTCAAGATGACTGCCACTGAAGTTGAGTAATAATAAGTACTGCTTGCATATATATATGCATGTATATTAAGCATGACTAAAAAGAAAAAAAAAACATTTTTATTACCAACTCAGGATTATTTTAAGTTTTTATATTTATTTGCATAGCTATGTTATATATATGAAAAAAATTATTGGTGAACTCATATGTAACTCTTTTGGAAGAGGACAAATTGTTCTTGTGCATTTATATGGTGTTTTAATAAAGCTACATATATACATATATAACTTCTACTATATACTTACATATTTCTTACCCTGAAGAAGTTCATGCTCTTCTGACCTTTTCAAGACCCTCTTTTTCAATTTCAACAAGTTCGATATATAGATACATACGTAAACACATTATATTTGATTCCTAGAGAGAGAAAAACTATAATAATATATTGTACACAACACACACATATACCATATAAAATATGATATAGTCATTATGAGTATAAAAATTATATATAAAAAGTAAAGTAGTTATTGATGATATTATAAAAATGTCCTTTTGCAACATCTTACTAGAACTTTTGACTTGTGTTTTTAGAGTAAAGGAGAAGATGAGAGGTATACTTACTTACATATATATAGCATGTGAGTTCTCTCTATACAATGAATAAATTGACTTTGGACTCGACAATATTAATTATTATTGACAGAGAATCATATAAGCAAGTACTCAGCTATAAGATCTTTTTTAATATATAAGTGTTCATCATCATATCAAATCAACATATTATAAATAAAGTCATTCTCTAATGGTGAGAATTATGGGCAATCACTCACAGAGCAAATGCAATTTTTACGTAACAATTTTAAGATCGGTCAAAGAAGAGACAAGATGAGGTTCATAAAATAAAAATGAATGACTTGGTAAAGAGTAAGAGACGCTTTGCTACTAGTACTACCTGTTACTACTCGGCTTACGTAATCATTATGGCATTTGATCCTTTATATGATTTTATCCAAGAGGAAGAATAGAACAGAGAGAAGCTTCCACTTTCGTGGTTATCACTAAAACTCATCATTATTATTTTTGAATTTTTAATCTGTTTACTCAACTGTCATATTATTAATCGAACTTTTTTCATTTGAGCATAATTTATTTATGATGAATAGGGTTGAAGGAGACATGACGACTTTTTTCACTCAAATAAAGATTTAAAGACCTTTCGACCCCTTCTTCTTCTTCTCTCCACTTGGACTAATAAGTTGTCTGTTGTCTTGTTAAAATAAATGCTTCATGTGCATAATATATA
>VCNE01004420.1:0-36694 GCA_009869805.1 Oncopodura yosiiana | reverse complement strand
TGAATCTTCTTTTGACCTGTTTAGAGAATAGTAGAGAATAGTATATATAGTTGAGTGATGAGAAATTGGCAAGGGAGACTCAAGTTAAGTCAACAACATTTGCTTTTCACTCTATTGTGACTTTGACTCTCCTACGTACAATTGAGAGAGAGAGAGTTGAGTTGAGTTGAGAGAGAAGATATAAACTAACCCAACTTCTCTTCTCTTCCTACAACTTAACTGACTACTCTCTTCTAGCTCTAGCTCAAAGTTGAAATGAAGCTTGGGAGCAGCATGTGCAATTGCACCAAAATACCCAGCTCTATACTTCCAGCATGTGTTTCTTCCGAACCGAAGTACTACGAAAAGAAAGTGAACCTTATATAAACTCTATATTGCCCTCGCCACACTTTTTACCTTTACATCATAAACATTTCCTGAAGAGTTTGGAATCTGGCTTAAGTCTCTTATATATCTCTCATATATACCAATAGAGAAAAATGTATTAAACCTAACTAACCACTAATTAGAATTAATTAGACGTTTACCTACCATTAGAAACTGTATTAAATTTTCTTAATGATAGAAACCCTTTTAGTTTTAACATGGGGTTAAATGAGGGCCTCACTATAGGCGACTTTAAGCTATGTAAAATCTATATAGCTATAATATATATATGTAGGTTAAGTAAATATAATTAATTGAGATTATCTAGTCTATAGTTCAATTGAAGAGACGTTTACTAATGTAAATAAACTCTGACTGCATTCATNCTTTAAGCTATGTAAAATCTATATAGCTATAATATATATATGTAGGTTAAGTAAATATAATTAATTGAGATTATCTAGTCTATAGTTCAATTGAAGAGACTAACGTTTACTAATGTAAATAAACTCTGACTGCATTCATCAAAAATGTAAATCAAAAATCTAATCTTGTAGCTCCATCAATTTTCAATTTAACCCATTTTAATAAATTCCTCTATAAAAGACTTAAAACCTTAGAAATGGCAAAGGGAGTACAAGTCGTTTGAGAAGTCATAATTTTTAGTTCACTCGGCCCTACTCGGCTCCTAACTTCCTTGCCGAAAAAAAGCTATATAGTTTAGCTTTCATAGAGAGATTGAGACGCTATGAATAATTTGCTAAGTGAGGACGAATGTTAGTTACATTTGATTAGAGTGGCAAAAACAGTTGGTGGTGACTTTTGGTCAACAAGTGGGAATAGTAGTAATCGGATTAGAAATAGCAGATGCATCATAGAGTGTGGATCATAATAGCAAACTGAAAGAACTAATAAATTTCCAGCTGTGGAATCAAGCTTTAGCTCTACATGAGGTTTTTCCTGAACGCAAATTTCCTCAATCACTCCTAATTTCCATGTCATTTCCTTACCTCAAAATTCATAGGCTATATATCTATATCTTACATATAAGATGACATATGTGCTTTATAGAAGATCTTTACTAGAATATGTATAGCCTATTTTATATATGTTATGAAACTATTGAGATGAAGTTATATAAGATATTTTTTCTTGTGAGCTGTCATGTCAATCAAGAGAGCATCGCAATATCTATTTACTTTCTCGATACTCTTATAGATATATTTCTCCTATAACTATTTCTCTCTTCTATAACAACTTCTCTCTCTCTCTGAAGGCATGAAAAAAGTTTTTATTCTTGAGTAAACAACAATTTGTATCTTTTCAGCTATTTACACTACCAAACGTCTACACTATCTCTTCTCTCTAGGCAAATTCTACCTTCACAGCTATAAAATGGGCTTCAAAGGCTAAATTGTGTAAATATTATTTCAAGAGCTCTAGCTTCGAACCGAGCAAGGCAATTTACATTAAGACTCCTCTTTGCGGCTTCAATCATCAGCTATTTATCTTCTTGCCCATTATCAATATTGGCCACATGTGACGTATTATATAGGATATACTCAACTTTTATACTAAAGAGAGACCAGAACAACTCGATTGTTTTTGTCGGCTTAGCAAAAAGACAATTAATTCTTAACGAAAGTTCTCTTGTCACTCTCTCATGTCACACTACATGCTGGGCAACATGCAACAGGCTATTAAACCTGTTTCCTCAACATATCTCTTGGCTTACAACAACATCATATGGCTCACAGTACATAATTTCTTAAGTGACACTTCAAGGATCTATGAGATCATTGCCACTTAAGAAATAGGAAGGCAGGTGAAGGAGAGAAAATTAGTGGAGAACCATTTCCCGTAGTTCTCTTGGCTCGACCCACCAAAAGAAATTTTACTATTCCTCCATTTTGCCCGGTACACACATAATCTAATAGTTTACTTCTCAATGTCATTGTAGAGACTCACCTAAGAATTTATTCAGTAGGTTAAATTTTTAATGAGCTCACCAACAACAGCTCCTGCTTAATAAATGTCAATTAAGCCCAGTGACAAATGCAACACACACTTCAACTCTTAACCAACAGGTAGACTGAAGTGAACTGAGCAACTTTATATATACAATCTCTCACACTATCTTCTCATGACCAGAAATACAATGCTATATACTCTTCTATATACGTGACATATACTATATATATATGTAATGATGATAGTCTCATCTCAAGTGTTATTGTTTATTCTAAAATGAGAGCAGAGAACATGTTGGATCTCTCAACAGAATGACTGTTGTGTACTAAAGTGACGGCATCTGATTATCTCATGCTACTAATTTATACATTGCCATTCAGCTCACTTTTTTATCTTTTGACGACTCTCTCAATTCCTATATCATCATGCAAGCAAAAAAAAACTGGGCTGCTGAAAACTTGATAATTAACTCTATGAATGAAATTAGAGAGAAAAAAAAATAAAACGTGTTTTTATATTTAAATCTCCATTTATTTTCCAATGTCATCATCACATGCTGCACAATTTAAGAATTGAGTCGTAATCTCAGAGTTTTTCTACATTATATAGGACAGGATTGTCTTTTTTTCTGGTTCCATTATAGTGCAATATGTGATGGGCAATTAAGTTAATTAATTTCATTAGTTGCAACAAGATGAAAGAAGGCCACTGCGCATACGAAGCTCCAGCCATTTCTGTTGGTCTGGAACATACATCTCTGGAGGAATGTCATCTTCACCTCCTGTCACAGAATTTTCTGACATTGTTGGTGACGACTCGACCGATCCTATAAATTAAAAAATGTTTAGGCTTATATACTATATAAAATTTAGCTCACTAGAAAGTATACCAGTGGACGGAGCCACACGTCGATTTTTTCTTGACGCTTGATGTTTCCCAACACCAAGAATATCACCAGGGCTTCTAAGTAATAAATATGCCACGCCCTCACATCTTTTCAGAACTTCCAATTGTAGTATAGCTTTACGAGCTTCGCTATCTAAAAGAGTTTCATTTCGTATCCAGTCACGGAAGGAAATAAAATCACGGAGTAATTGAACTGCGCCCCATTCGCTATAGGAAAAAATATTTGCTTTAAGTCTTTTTTACTTTTAGGTTAAAGTGAATAATTAGTGATTTACCTGAATCGCACTTTTTTCTTGAGAAGATATTCGAGCCATGCTGCAGAAGCTGCATTAACAACTTGTTTTCCCATAGCTTCTTGCGTTAATGGAGGAACGAGCTCTACTGAAGCAGTTGTCACTGGTTCAACGACTCGATCTAAAAAAAATATTATATATTAGCAACCAAAAATAATAGGTCAAAAATATCCTAACCAATGAACACTTTAACATAAGATGAAGGGCGTTCTGGATCCAAGCCAGAAGTTGGTCCATTTCTTTTCCAATGATTTGGACTGGATGGCATATAAGACTGAAGTGTAGCAAGGCTTAGAGTTTTACAAACTGGACCAACAGCTTCTAATAATTCTTCAGGCATTTCTTGTAATTGTTTTAGAGCTGAGCGAACTTCGTCAGCACACATTTGACGATGAGTAGCACTAAGACGAATAGCAAGGGAACTATTTCTTAGTAAAATTTCTCTTGTGATTAACACACTCTATATAAAAAAAATAATTCATTAGATGAGTCATTAGTCCAAATTTTTTTTACTTACCTCACGATTTTTAATAAGTTGTGCAAGAATAGCTGGATCTCTTTGGGAAGCCGCAAGGAATTGTGGTATAGCCCAAGAATTAAGCCAAACTTTAGCTCTTTTAACAACCCAAGCTTTCAAATAGCCTAGCGTAGCTTCAATTCGAAAAAGAACTTGAGCTTCATCTCCGATTGGTTCACCTGTACTCAATCCAGCCAATCGTAGCCTTTGCTGACTACCACCAATTATTTTTAATTTAGGCAATGTACTTCCATCAATAAGACTTAGTGCATTTATAACAATGTCACCAAAACTGGCTCCAATTTCTGTAGCCCAATCAGAACCTGAAGCTCTAGTCATTACCGTTAATTGCTCAGGTCGTTTGACTTTTCCACAAGATTCTAAGGCTTCACGCATTTTTTCATCCCAACTTGCCAGTACTGAAAACGAACCTAGAGCTCCACCAACTGCATCAAATGCTGAGACCATTGGTCCAATTTTGCTTTCAGGAAGCTCTGGACCAATCACAAGAGAGTTTCTTAAACTCAAAAATGAATCTAGTGGGAGTAACACTAAAGGACTTAGAGTTGAGCTAAGACCCCAAAGTAATAAATCTTCACTAATCTCTCCAACCAAAGTCCAAAGTACGTCATGAAAGTAAATCAAAACTTTTGCCTTGGCACTTGAGCTTAATTTAGAGTGACCACTCTGTGACTTTTTTACAGCAGCTCTTCCTAAAAGTGAAGGGCATTGGGAAAAACTTTTGATAAGTAAATTCAAATGAGATTCTTCGTCACTAAAACATTTGTCATAATGAGTCACACTTAGTATTCCCACTACATCATCATTTGATTGATTATTTTTGTGGTGAAAGTTGGTTAAAGTAATTCGACTGAGAGCTATAGCAGTAAATGGTGCTCGACGTTGAGCTACAATTAGTAATAATTTAGAAGCCGTTAGTGGCTTAAGACTTTGCCGAAGTAATTGGCTATCATTTATTGTTGCTGAAGTGACTTGACTCAAAACTCGGATTTTTCCTCTGCTCGTTCCACAAGTTAAAGCTGGAGCTCCAGGCGACTCACTTACAACCTGAGTTGTTTCAGAACCTTCCGAAGGAGTTGTTGAGGCAGCAGTAGAATTATTATTGTCAGTAGGAGGAATTAATGAAGATTGAGACCATGTAGCTTCTAAGGACCAATTGTAAACAGTTGTTAATTGAAACACACTATGAACTAGAGGACTCAGTAAATCTGAAGATGATGACTCATAAAAGAAAAAAGATGGTGATGAGAGAAGTTGAAGAGTGACACTAATTAATTGACTGACTCCATGAAGAATTGATAATCGATCATGAAGCACTTGGCGTCTTGCATGACATACTTTAACATAGAGAACTAATTTACATTGACTTTGGAAGACGGCAAGAGCTCCAAATTGTTTTTCTACTTCACTCACATTGTCACAAATGAGTTTAAGACCTTCACTCAATGTGTCTAAAGGGATCCATCGCTCTATTAAATTTTCTAAACTTTCTCCTCCACCTCCATCACCAGTTTTATTTGTTAATGTCTTTTTCCCACTTGGACCACTTGCCAAAGAAAAGTCTCCTTTACACTGAACTTCAAACTCATTAGTAGATCTTCTTAATTGAGCTCTATAAGCACAAAGTGCGGCTCTCACTCGTTCCAAATAACTTACAGCTTCCTCATGAATATTCCAAAGGAGTCTCAGCAATTGAATGCATTCTGTATTGGCCCCTGTTTCAAATGGTGCTGGGCTTGGTAAACTGACAATACTGGGCCCAGCTGAGCCTTCTCTTTCTCTTACAATTAACACTGGTCTTAATTTCTCACTTCGTAACTCTTCCTTAACTCCATTAGAAGAAGAAGGAACAGAAGTTTTTTGCCCAGTGGGCATTTTTGTTGCCAGAGTATTGTTATCACTTGAGCCCATATTGTCATCAATTTTATCTTCATTATCTTCATCAGTGTCGAGTTGACTCATAACTCACTTCTTGCCCACTCATTTCTTCTGCAGAGGAAAGAAGAAGAGTGAAGTTGAAATTGAACTGCAGAGAAAAAAAGGAGGACCAGAAGACCAGACAAATCATTTTATTTGCATGGTACGGCCGTCTCCTGTCCTATCTCTGTCTCTCGAGTAAATAGTTAGTAGAAAAAAATCGAACTTCATTTCTCGTCTACTGCAGACAGCTAGAGAGTCTATGACCCAATTCCACTGGTGGAGGATTGGAATTGATATTTTTGAGCCAACTTGTTTAGTTATGATGAGAGATGAGTGTCACGTCAATAAGTCACAGAGGAATAATCTGAAGAAGCAATTCATTATGATAATGAGATATTGAGCTATAAAGAAATGAAATTGTATTTATGTACATGCTGAGAATTGTGGTTGCTATATGAGAAATAATATGAGTAGCATGTGTGAGTTTTGTTTGTTTGCATTTTGACTATAGAAACGTGTTAGCATGAAAAACTAGCGTTAGCCTCGATCAATGAAAGAACTGTCAGCGCATTCTAATACCGTAAAACTTGTCATAGTATAGACCATGAAAAAATTTATGGTAACTAGTGGAAAAATAATTATAGAGTAAAATCTTTTTTTAGCTATTTAATTTTATTTATCCTTGCGTTGCAATACTTTTTTGAACCGAGACGACAATCATTTTTTTGTAGATATCACTTGTGATCTAAAAGCTATATTGCCTTTAATACTTTCTTCATGTTTTTCCTATTCACTTCAGTCCATGACAAACATATTTGTCTTTCCTTTCGTCTAACTTACAAACTATAACATTGACTTGTACATTTTTTGACTATAATAATAATTCTAATCATTAAAGTTCTCTAAGAGCTTCACATTTTGATGATGATGATACAAACGCTCCCAAGTTTTTTCTCTTTCTTCGTTCTTACATTTACTTTTTTTCTGTGCTACAGTTTTTTTAATATATATTTTGTTGTTGTTGTTGTTGTGCTAGTATTGCATAATGTATTTTCTTAATAGGCTTGGAAATATTTTCTTAAGTATTGCCAACAAGAAATTGTGTGTGTTTCTCTCATGTCAATTGTGACAACAATAGTCATGTCATCAAAAAAGTACATTACTAATTAACAATATATTGCTTATATCGTCGTCTCAAAAACTAAAACTACATTTTCTATATCATATAATGTCAACAACAACAACACTTTACACTAACAAATATTTAGTACTAATACTTTTTCTATACGATACCAAAAAAATTGTCACAAACAAAAAAAGTCTATACAAAACTATATAGTCATGAATCTCAGCACTTTTTTTATAGTTTAGCAAACATTGTCACTTAAATTCTAAGTACTTTTTTTCTTCTTCACATTTATATACCTTACATTTAATTAGTCTATAAACTTAGGTTGATAATAGGAATCATATATAATTCATTACACGTTTATACTACTAATAATAATATCATCATTGAAAACGTCAATTGTTGTTGCCTAGAACTATAATATATATATAAATGATGGTGACTCGTAAATTAAATTAGTGACTGTGATGAAAGTATTGGTAGCCTCGTGATGCTTTTTTGGATTTTTCAAGTTGTGTGATGAAAATGATGTGAAGGAGGAGATACTAGAAAACTGACTCTGCAGAGCGAGACAGATGAATTGGATGAGATGGAGAGCGAGCCAGGCGTTTTTTCGGCAGTTTCTGTAAAGTCTTCAGGATTCGAGTGTAGTCGTGACGATCTTCTTGATTAGCGGCCCAACAAATCATCAAAATGTCCTAAAAATATTAAAAAATAATATTATTATTAATCATTAATAATAATTTTAATAGTTCCTAATAATATCTAGTAGCACAACTAAATTACAACATTTAGTACAATATTTATCATCATCATCTTGCTACTCTTTTCCACCGTAAAACTTGTAATACAAATCGCTTGGGATTTTTATAAACATGGACCTCACTCAATATTCATGAAGCCACAAGAGAACACTATTACAAGTCTTACGGTATTTTATAACAGTAATAGCTTATTCCCATAATACCTCATGCATTTCTAATAATAAACGTTTATACTACTACGATTATTACCCTTTTCTTGAATTACAGAAAATAACACTGCACGTGCGAACGTAAATTTCTTTCATGCATTTCTACACCGTAAAGAAATACTGCAGAACTTGTAATATTATCCGGGTTTTTTTAGTATGGGCCTCACTCAACAGCCAGCGTGTAAAATAAATAACCAGACTACTATTACAATTTTTAATATATAATCAATAATAATTCTAATTCACTAATATACTAAACAATTATATACCGTAAATTTTCAATTCTTTCCCTTTCTAACTACAAATCCAAATACTACACGTGCGAACCAACCAATAATTATAAAATTAAAAAATTATAGATCAAATCTAAAAAACCATCAAGAAGCACAAAAGTCCAATTTATACAACACACAACAGCTCATCATCATCATCATCATTTTCGTGACATCAAAACGAACAGAGACGACAGCGTCACGTTTATTTTTTTTGGCACAGCTGTGTTGTGAGTGTAGAGAAGGACGGTGTGAGTCTTACTTGGAAATGTACCTTGACATCGCGAGAAAAGAGTGTGGGCAATGGTTGTCGAATGCCAGAACCCACTTGCCAAATTATGGCTTCAGGTGGAAGTCCCTTGTATGGCCACTCTCCTGTCAACAATTCGAACCACACTGTTCCAAAGGCATAAATGTCACTTGACTTGGTGAATGGCAATTCTCCATCAGCCATTGACATTGGGCGCAAACTCTTGAGGATTTCTGGTGCCAAGTAGCAAAGCCAACCTGGTGGAATGCTCAAACAATCTCCTCGTCTGAAAATAAATAAAATTAATTCATATCTTTGTGAAGAGGTTGTTGGAAATAAATACTAATAATAATACTTACAAGTTGCCCTGACAAAGCTTGGTGACGCTGAAAAGCCCAAAGTCAGTGATGACCACTTTGCCACTCTCAATGAAAATGTTTTTAGTCTTCAAGTCTTTATGGATAATTCCTCGAGCATGTAAGTAGCCCATACCCTACATAACATAAAAATAGAATAAAAAATGATGGTACAGAAAAAATAATAATAATAATGTGATTGATGATGACATACCTGAGTAATTTGTTGTGCGACAAGAACAGTTTTGTTCATATTGAACTTATCTTTTCTGAGATGAATATGAGTATAGAGTGAAAGTCCTTTACACATCGATGTCACAATAGCAAGTCTCGGTGGCTTCATACAAGCACCCATGAATAAAATTAAATTCTCATGTCGAGTCTTACGAAATATTCCCACTTCAGCCTTAAATTGCTCCAATGTCTTTTCATTATCAACAGCCTGCATATCTAGAACTTTGACTGCTACATCACCATGCCAATTTCCTCTGTACACTGTTCCAAAATGCCCTGTTCCAATTTTGTCACCAATTTTGAGCTCATCGTATGGAATGTCCCACTCACGATTTGATAGCTAAGAGCAAAAATAAAAAGTGTGATGATTATTATATTACATTAAGTAATTTATTATTATTATTAAGTAAATGAGTCCTTACTGAATTTTGTCGAGGCCATGGCTTTTCATTTGGTCCATCACCATCACTCACTTGACTATCTTGACTATCAACACGAAGAGCCAAAGTTTTTTCAGAGTCTGTACTTCCTGAGCCAGAAGCTTGACTAATGGTCCGATCTGAATCATTAGACTTTTGAGTACTCACTAATTCTGAATTGATACTTGGTGGACCACCACCACCCATAATGCTTCCAATGGATCTAGTTTCAAGCACCAAGTCACCACCTCCACGACTATCTACTTCGGGAAAACAAAATGAATGATTTTGAAATGAGGACGATGAAGTTGAAGCAGAACCACCACCAACAGTATTGGCAAATAGTGCTGGACTTGAGGGCGTCGAGCTGTTGCAACTGGAAGTGTTGGAACTAGAGTCAGGACCCTGAGACATTATATTTAAAGAAATAAATTGCAATTAGGTTAATGGCATATAATAAATACTACGAAATGTGAAATGTTGCAACAACTCATTATATAATACATATAAAACTAAAGAGAAATTTCCATTCTAATTGTAAAGACTAGCTGAGAGATATTCCTTTCCCACTTTGCTATTATTTCACATCCTTAATACCATTTTAAACATTTTCTAAACCTATTTTAGCAAAGTACTAAGATCTATGATTTCTTCTTAGTTCTTAATTGAATTAAGCCTTTTTACTTATTTCCACTATTCTATATGACTCATATATGCATGAATGCTGAAGGCATTGGAGATCTTACATTTTCATATATTGGTACAGATTTATCACTAAAAAGCCTGTTTGTAACAAACTGGTCTCGATACTTTTATTTTTTAGAACGCTAAACCAATTAATTTAGTAAAAAACCCAAAGGGCATCACTAAATAAATATTGCTGCTACACAACGTGTATCATTCTAAAAACATGTGCTGAGGCCTCAATCAGTAATTTTTAAAATTCTACACTTTTTAATACGACAGAGTTAGACAAATCTAGCTAGTTCAATAAAAAAATAAGGTGGCTCACACTAAAAAACCTGCTGTAGCCTGAATAAATGGTTTTTTCTTTCAAACTAAAATAACATTATTTACTACCAAAAGTGTCTCATACTATTATTTGCCTTGTATTAAAAAACCCTACTATGGCCTCAATGCATGTTTTTTACCACAAACTAAATTTATATTTCATATTTTAATATTTATGATGAATAAACTTACAGAAAATGGTTGGATGTGCATGTTGCCTTGAGCTCTCGTGATTTTCCTCCTACCCAAACCTTGACTTGGTGAAGATTGCATGAAACGACTTGTCAATGGTGACTCACCTGTTCACAATTAAAAAATTCATTATAACCATTAGCATCATCGACCACCACGACAAATTATATATTAATTTCTTTACCATCTTTCTTGAGGGACTGAGCGAAGACATCAATGAGCTCAGCAGGAAGACCACAAGAAGGAGGAACTTTGGGCTCGCAGTCCTTGTGACATTTAAATTTGCACTCTTTACATCTTAGTCCAATGATCACTTGCTTCAGGCAGTAGTCACATGTGGATACTTTGAACATCTTTGTAAATCGATGACTTATCATATGTCCCATGCTCCGTGCTAACGTCGGCGTTCGTGGTGACTTAGGAACTTGTAACATCGTGGCTATGTATAATTAAAAAATCATTTACCAATTAATTCCCAATTATTATTATATGCTTAAATATTAATTTAGTCTTACATCGATGTGGGTCGAGATCATCATTACAGTCACTGTGAAACGGTGGACTCTTGATTGGGCTAGCAGACTGTGGTGATGAGAATGCTCCACCTCCACCGCCATAAGAAGGAGCAGCACTAGAGACAGAAGTGAGAGAACCAATTGAAGAGATGACAGAAGCAGAAGGTGTGTGATGATTTGTTATGGTCGAAGTGAGCGTATTGGTTGCTGAGGAGGAGGAAGATGAGCCACCAAGTGGTGACGTTAGTGAAGAACAATTGTCCCATGTTGTAGATGAACCTTCAGTTGGCAACCTCTCTCGTCGCCTTGGTCCACCAGAAGAAGAAACAACACTTGACCCAACAGAATCCAAACTATTTACACAAGTCCCCCAGTCATATTCACAAACACAACAATACAAAAACAACAAGAAGAGAAAACAACAATCAGCACAAGAGCCCAATTTATATATATAGAAGGACAAAACGACGTCACCATATATATAGAAAGAGCACTGAACATTTTTTCTGTCATCTCATCATCATTATCAAAATATATTAGTAATTCTTTCAGAAGTTAAAAAATATGATGAAAAGTTAAAGCCAATATTTTGCCCAAAAAATATTCCTATGCTAATTCCCCATAACAAAAACCTAAATCATCAAATTATTTATTTTCTCATTTTCCCAATTCTTCAGAAATCAACATTTTCAACCTTTTGCATGACATTAAACTCATGTGCTTCCTTCCTTCTTTACTACTATCAAAGTTCAACGACAGGTAATAAAAATGTCCAAGAAATACTATAAAACTTAGTGCTGACTCAACAAACTTAACCTCAACATTGAACTATAATAGTTCTATATACCAATTTTTTCCCCAATTTCCCAGAAGAACTCATAAAAAAGTAGTACGCAATTTTGTAACCTTTAATAAAACTTACACAAGATTTTCTGCAGAAGACTCGATGCGATTGGCCAATTGTGACTCGTGTGACTTTGACTTGGTCAGAGGAAATGTGTCTGCAGTCAAATTCCCCGTTCCTCCTGATGATGATCCACCACCATTATTATTATCTTTCCCATTAGAATTATTATTAGCTCCATGCTTCTTCTTTGCTGGTGGCGTTGTTGGAAACTTTTTATCTGTACAAAAAAAATCCATCATCATCATCATCATTTTTATTTATTATTTTTCTTTAAAAAATAAATATACCTTTGGTCGATGTAGTAGTATAAGATGACGGTGTAGGTGGTGGAGAAAAAGCTAGAGCTGCTGAGGCAGGTGATGTTGAAGATGATGGTGGTGAGAAAACAGAAGAATTTGTTGGTGATGCAATTAAATTAGGATGAGATCCACCTGAGGTAGTCGATGAGGCTGCTGGTGAAGGGAGAGAGACAGGAGCAATTGTTGTGACTGGTGTACAAGGTGTTGTAGCACAAGAGTGAGAGCCACGTGAACAACTCGTTGTGTGACTCAAGTACTCTTCTGATGGCACAGAGCTCCGAGCAGCTCTTGCTCTACTACTCGATGATGATGATATTCTTGGTGATGATGGAGGAAATGGTGATGATTTGGATTGTGATGATGATTGTTTATTATTACTGTTGTCAACATTGTCCCAAGAGTCCCAATAAAGTTCTGATAAATCAGTATTCGTCGTTGTTGATGTGGAGGATTGTGATGTCTCAGTGCTCGTGCTGCTTTCACTCATTCCTTGTTGTTGTTGTTGACTGCTTATCACATCTTCAGTAGTAACAAAATTTTAATAAAATTATTAAAAAAACTTACAGTTGAACTCTATAATTTTCTTACCAATGACTCTTTTGAGATTGAACAGAGCTCTAGTGGCTCTTCTAATTTCTTCTTCAGTAGCATTGCTCTCAACCATCAAACTCTTCACTTCACTTTCACTCAATTCTGTCAATGCCTCAATGCTCTTCACTCTCGGACAAATCACCTTTTTCAAAAGCAACATCATCAATTAATAAACTCATTAGTCTTTTAATTAAATTGACTCTCGACTTACTTGAACGACATTGGAAGTGAGACCAACAACTTGTAACCAAAGTCTGAGCGATGGCTCTTGATAGTCAGTGGGCACATTGGCAGCACTCAGTCTCTGCTTTGCTACTAATTGGTGACTAAATAATTTCACCAACTTCCCCTGCAATAATAAAAAAAGATTTCCAATTAACTTGTGCCTTTATTAATTAAATTAGAAGTTTACCTCAAGAGTTCTAATTTCTTGATGAGTGATTTCAGCACTGGTGGCACATTGTGTTCTCAAACCTTCCAGTCGCTCTGCTGACAAACTGATAATTGGCTGGAGAATATTGAGCGTTTCCAGTGCAGCTGACTCTTCGGAGCTACAGCTCCCTCCTTTCTCCATTGGACACTTTTTTATATACTAAATGATGACAGATGATGACAGATGATGGAGATGACAAGTGACCAATGAAATAGTTGTGATGTGATGATGATGATCTCCTAGTTATTCTCTTCGCCAACTTTAGTGTCACATGTCACAGGATTTGTTGATTAACACAGTCCAATTAGTTAATTACGTTTTGTAGGATTTTAATTAACTTGTGAAGAAATTAATTGAGAGAGAGTGAGAGTTTGGGAAAAACTCTCACCACAGAAGACAGAAGTGAACTGAAGTTGAAATGAAACTTCAACGTGCAATTCCCAATACTCTCTTCTCTCTAAAGTGCGTCAGCTGAGCTCCAATTGCGCGTAATTCCAATTTCATTAATTTGGCTCACACTAAAAAACATCATATTTTTTCTCCAGGATTTTAATTAAGATTTTATGCTAGTAATTAAAAAGAAAAAAGGAAAAAGTAATATTAGAAGATTAGAGAGAAAAAAGTTTTACAGTAAATGACCAGCGGCTTGTTTTCTTATCAGATTGTGACAGGACGTGTAAGAAAAAAGTCAAATATTTTGAAAATAATTTGTTGGTGATGATTTATTAATTTTGATATTGATGTTTAATTTATTACATATAGAGAGTCTAGATTCAAAAGTTGAAATATTGCTGTTAAAGAATAGAAGAGTAGCTGATGATGGACAATAGTAATAATCGGTCGCCACTCTGGACAAAAATATTTTAGAAGATGATGGAGCAAGTATTTTCTTGTCCAATGGCTACTTCATTCCTTGTGTCTCAATGTCATTTGTCACCACCAGGAGGATCAGAAGAGATTGTTACAACAAAGACGACAATTCCTCCAATTGAGCAACAATTTCAATTGCCATCATCTTGTCATCAACAACAGAGAGTAGAGTCAACAATAGAGTCTTTACCATTAGGTTGGATTGTAACCAAAAGCAATAAGTTACAATCTTTTGGTGATGAGTCAACAAAATCATTAGAGTTTCATGGTAAAAAATTATGATGGTTATAATTACTCATATTATTTGAATAGAGTAATTTAACTTGATTGTTTTTTTAGATGTGAGCAATTGGAAGGAAATTAGAGTGAGTCCACCGATTTCAGTATTGACGTCATCAGATAAAGAAGAACTTATTTGTCCAGTAAATCATTGTGGAAAGAAGTTGGCCAAAAATTGTTCTTTTGACACTCATGTTCGTCATCATCTAAATATTGGTAGTGGTCGTGATAGAGGACTGAATTCAGTGCCACTGAATTATTATTGTCTTCTCAAAGGATGTATTTACTCTGTCACCAAAGGAGAACGATTCTTCACTAAACTCAAGTATCTCAAGCAGGTAAAATAAAAAAATTATTTTATTAGTTTGATGTTGATTTTTTAATTAATTATTTGATTTTTCATTTCGTAGCATTATTTGAAAGTTCATGCACCCAAAACTTTGAGTTGTAAACAATGTGGAAAACAATTTTCGACTGGAGCATTTCTAGAGCAGCATCGAAGAATTTGTGGTCAAGTTTTTGTATGTGAAGAGTGTCAATGTAGCTATCGGACGTTGGAAGCTTTGCAAACACATGCTAGACGAAAAACTCATCGATATGATTATGCCAAATACAAAAGTCTCACAAGGTATAAAAGAAAAGTAAAAAAATTAATCTACTTATTAAAATATTAATATTTCTTTTTTTTAGCTCTGCTGGAAAAGCAACAGTATCATCAACAAAAGTCAACGTGCTACCATCATCATCATCGTCATCAACAATGGTTCCTATAATTACTCCAACTCCTTCAATGCACATGGAAGAAATGTCAATGGCCACAGTAACAATTAGTTCAACAGAACCATCACCAATAATAGCAACAGCACCACAACGTAAAACTTCACCAGGAGCAGCAGTGACAATCTTACCAAAGCCATCATCATTAGAACTCTTATGGGCTTCCAAAGAGCCATTTCCTACACAGCGACTGAAAGTTGATTTTGGAACTCAGACTGTACCTCCACCACCAACTCATCATCATCATCACCACCACCATCATCATTCACAAGACAAGTCAGTAAAACGTAAAAAGTCTGCAGAAACTCAAACTGGCCAAGGTAATTTAATTTAAAACAAACAAACTCTAACCTCTAATAATAAGTAATAATAAAAAATTATTTATTATTTTTCCAGTACGTGTTCGCATTTCAACAGAAACTCAAACAGCTAACGTTATCAAACGTCGTCGCTCAAGTCGTAAAAAAGCGAGTGCTGAAGCAGGAACTCAATGTTCTCATCAAAATGTTTCACCTAACAAAAATGGTGCACCTGGAGGTGGAGAAGAAGAACCACCAGTTGATTTAGTAGCAGCAGCTGCAGTGGCAGCATTACAGCAAAGTTTAGAAGAAGAATTACATTCCAACAACAATAATGCAAATGGTAGCAATAATCTGACAACATCAGACTTTTCAATGATGACAACAAACTTTGAATCTACTACTACTACAACTGGCAACAATAGTGAGCTAGCTTTTGACTATGGTCAAAATCAATTATTTCCAGAATTGGCTGAAGTCTCTAGTGAAACTCAAACTGATGCTGACTTGTTTTTCTTGGGACAGAATAATTTATTTAATGGTGATCAATTTAATTTCAATTTCCATTTGAATGAAGAGCCAGAAAACTTTTTGGATTTTGTTACGACTGAAACTCAAACTTGGGGCTCAACAAGTTCTTTGGTTAATAATAATAATAATGCTTCCACTAGCACTGTCAATAATAATTCAACATCATCATCATCATCAACATCAGTTGGAGTGAATAGTAGCAACAATAATAATAATAGTCTTCTTAGCTCAACAATGTCAACAATAGGGACGACAACAACAAATACTTTTGAGTCTCAATGGGAAGAAGCACTCAACAATTGTTCGTATTTGGAAACTGTGGATAATGAGACACAGACTCAAAGCTATGACGTTTCTGATATGATTGCCAAAATGTTTGGCCCATACTAAATAAATAATGAAATTCCTTGGAAATTATATTTAGTGCTCTGCTCTAACAATAAATATACAGAAGAAAAGTAATTATCATGAGCTAATAAGAAATATATGTTACCTGTGAAATAAAAGTTCTAACGTTATTGAAAATCTCATTTCTTCCCGTAAATAAAAAGAATAATATTTGTGTTCACTTTAGTTTTATATATATATGATAATGTAATACCTGAGGTAGCTTTTATTATTGTAATCATTATAGTATTATCACTACAAATTAGTAATTAACTTTAAAATATGGATGTTTTGTAATTGTTTGTAATAATGTAAAAATGGGTAATTAATTAGGCTGAATGCAGCTAAGTCAACTCATTGTCAGTAGTCAAAAAGAGAAAATCTAATAAATGTAACAATAACAAATTAATTGCAAAAAGATTACAATTGTAATTACATGAAGAAATTATTCTAGGAGGCGTCTCAACTCTTTACGTCATTTAATTAGTGAAATTAATAATGCTTTCATATATGACTCATTCATTTAGCTTTGTCAGTGGGTAATTATTACGTGTGTTAATTATTTGTAATTAGTAATTACTCGTTACTTGAGCAATTACATTTTCTCATATTATTATGTAGAAAGATGAACGCGGGAAGAGGAGAGAGTTGGCGCTTAGTTTCTTTCTTGCTTTTTCCATTATAACATCGCGCCGTCCGTTAGAAGATTCCTTTCCTGTTGTCTCTCTCGTCAATTTTTTCCATTTAATTTATTTATATAATCTATAGTTTTAGTCGTATTGTGTATTGATTGTAATAATTAAGTAAGTTAATTAAGCACTAATCCAAAGCATCACAATTTTAAGTAGTCTAGTGACATCATCATCATCAGATCATCACAACTAGGAAATAGAAACCATTGCTGTTTGTTCCACAAGAAGAAAATAATATGTGGCACAATAATGATGGCGGTAACAAATGACATTGTTGACAACTGGGCCAGGAAGTTATTGGTCACATTTCTCCTCTTCTTTTAACGATTGCTCCATTTCTTAATAACCATCAAGTTAATTCTAATTAAAATCACATCAGCAGCAGCTATCTTATCTCACTGTAAGTACTACACTACTTTAATGACAAATTGATATTCATAAGAATTACTAATTAATTGATTATTTTAATTACAGGCCAAGCAAAAAATGGACAAAACTAATAATAATGACTCGACTGGGTTAGAAGATTTCCACAAGATGCCTAAGACTCTAAAGCAAAAATGGGTAAATAGTAATTAGCTTACTTTTATTTGTAATTCATTAATTAATTTAATTTATTCTTTTAATTTGATAGCTGAAGAGTCATCGACTGTTACAACCACTAGAGCCAGAAAAAGGGTGCCCACCATATGGAACTTTAGTTTGGGCTAGACAAATTGGCTCAGTTTATTGGCCAGCAGTCATCAGTGAATTTAGAGATAAACCAGGCTATGAATCTGAATTGGATGAATTTCCAGACTCTGCAATGGTCATATTTTATGAGACAGAATTTCGTTTCTCAGCCATTGCTTTTAAATCTATGATACCTTTGTCAATATCAGAATTTGAGTTACAGAAAAGTCTTATCATCAACTTTAATAAAATGGTACTGGGAAAACCGAATCTTGTCAAAGGTGACAATTTTACAAAAGCTTGTTCTCTTGTAAATGAAGCTTTTGCTGTAGAGCCTGGTGACAGACAAAAAGTTGTGGAGAAAAAGAGTGTGGAAGTTAAATTGAAGAAAAAAGAAACTGCTTCCACTACTACTAAAAAGGTTAGGACTACTGCGAATTTTTTAATTAATTAAGAGTTTTATCTAAAAAGTATAATTTGTTGATTTAATGATGATTTTATTGTAGCCAAGAAAATCTGTGTTGACTGCTCATCTTGATTGGCGTCCAAAACCAACTTATCCAGCCTTTTTACATTGTCCACAAGAACCTAAACCAAAAGTAGCTATTACACTACCAACAATTACTGCCATTCTCAACACTTTGACTTATAAAATTACACCAGAGTCTCAATTGGCCCTATTGACAAATGGCAAAATGTCTAAAAATAGTTTTGATAAAGATACTCCTTGTAATCAACGTACAGGTCGTCCAAAAGTTGGTAAGTCTAACTAAACTTTTTAACCTAATATTCCTAATTAATTAATATAATTGAATTAACGAAAGGTGGACCACCATTAAAGAGTTGGGCTGAAAAACAATTTAAAGAAATGGACAAGAAATTTATTTTTGAGTCTAGTTGTTCACTTCACTGTGCCAAGTGTTGTGAACCCATTGATGACAAGGAGCAAGAAACTTATTGTCATGATTTTCCTTTCCACAAAAGCTGCCTTACTCCTGTTACCATCATCAATAACAATAATAATAATAATAGTGAAACTATCAACAACAATGAGACTAATAAGAATAATAATGACAATAGTTCCACCACTACTAGTGAAACAGTAACAACAATATTTAAATGTGAAGACTGTCTCCATAAACGTTGCTTTATTTGTAAAGAAGGAGGTAAAGATGTAAGCAAATGTTCTCGTTGTGAACTACGTTATCATCGTGAGTGTCTTAAGAAATGGCCTCAAGCTGAAATCCATGGTTCTAAATGGACCATTATTTGTCCATTGCATTTTTGCCACACTTGCAAAGCTGAAGAGAAAATTTTTCATAAAGTGAGAAATACAAGAGTAACACCCAAGTCTTCCTATCGATGTCTTTTCTGCTTGTCAACATATCACAAAGGTAAATATCAAATAATAATTTTAATTGATGATGAGATGACGATGACATATTTATTTTGCTATTAATAATAGTGGCCTGTCTACCTGCTGGCTCTGGTGAGACGATCATGGGGAAAGACTTTGTTAGTTGTCCACTTCATTTCCGCAAAGAGTTTTATGACTGTGATAAGAAGCAAAAGAGAATTGGCTGCTTCACTTGTTCAAATAGTAATTTCATAAATAATTATTATTATATTATTAATATAATGACATTAAATTATTTTATTTTTTTTATTATAGAATTTAAAGATAAAGATGATCGCGTAGAATGTACACTGTGTCCTTTGGCATTTCACTCAGAATGTGCTGGTTATGGTGAACAACATCGTGGTGGACGCCCATTGAAAGAATTGACCAAGGATTTTAAATGCATGAGTTGTCATTATGGACTCTTTCCACTTTATGGTCAAGTCGTGTGGTTTCAACAACCTGGCTCTATGTAAGACTTTAAAAACCACATTTTGTGAGTTAATTTTTAATATGGTGATGATTATTGACAGTTATTGGCCATCATTGATTTTGTATCCAAGAGGAGCAGCTAAAAGACTTGAAGAAGGAAGTAAAGGAAACTATTCCGTTTTCTATTATGGAAATCAACCAACGTTTTTTGACTCAATGTCACTCACCATTTCTTTTGCTATTGGCTCTTCAGAATTTTTGGCTGTAAGGATAATAATAATAATAGAATTTTAAATAATATGGAATAACAATATAATAATGGGTGATGATGATGATTTTGTGATTTAGAAACTTGGGATTTATTGTGAAAAGCCAAAATTCATGACAGCTTATGAAGAAGCCATGTACAGTATTGTCTTATCTGAAAACTATCGTGACTCAATTTTGCCTCAGGTAAAAAATAACTAAAAACTCATTGCATTAAAATATTGTTTAAAATTGAATTTTTAATTTACAGTGTGAGCCAGTTTACAAGAAAATTGATAAGAATTTATATCGCTTCAATATCAAAGAGTCTAAAGCTTTGCCTGATCCAACAGAGCGCTGTCTTTGTGACAAACTTTCTTCAGCTAAAGTTTGTGATCAAGGTTCTGGTTGTTTCAATAGGTAACTAATTAACATTTAAATTAATATTTGTTGTTGTTGTCACCAATCACATTATTTATTCCTTGTTGATTTGATTATATTTTATTTCTACAGAGATTTACAAATTGAGTGCAACGACAAGATTTGTAGTGCAGCATCACGCTGTGCCAACCGTATGTTCTCAGCAAAGCCAGAGTCAATGACTCACATTGAATATTTTAAAACAGAAAAGAAAGGTTGGGGAGTTCGAGCTGTTCAACCAATTAAAGAAGGTGACTTTGTTGTTGAATATCGTGGAGAAATAATTACAAAGGAAGAAATGTTGTGGCGTGCAAATCAAAAGCTAGAAGAAGATCCAATGTATGTTTTGGAAATTGACAAAAGTACTTTTATTGATGCAGAGTACTGTGGAAATTTGGGTCGTCTGATTAACCATTCTTGCCAACCAAATTGTACTATAGAGAAATATCGCTCACAAGGAAAAACTGTGGTTGGTGTTTTTGCTGGGAGAGATATTGAAGTTGGTGAAGAGTTAACTTTTGACTACCAATATGGTGACAAAAGTGCTGCACCTTTTCAATGTAATTGTAGTGCTGAAGATTGTCGTGGGTATATTGGCAAGACTGAAGAGGAATGTCAACAAGAAAATATTAAGGTAAGAAGAAAACAAAATTGAAAATTATTTAATATTTATTTTGGTGATTGATGATGATGATGATTGATTTTATTTTAAAATAGCTTGGAACGAAGCGTAAAGGAAAAGAAGATGAGCAAGACCCAGATAGTAAATGGAATAATCACTGTGCCAAATGTACTTTTGGTGGACGTGTCATTATGTGTGATTATCCACGATGTCGTCTTGTTTATCATTTGGGCTGCCTTGGATTCAAAACACCACCACCTGGAAATTGGTACTGTCCTAAACATAATGGAATACCACCACCAAAAAAAGCTAAAGTTAACAACAAAACTAATAAGAAGAGCAATGGACTTGTGGTTTGTGAGCCACCACCAACAATTATTGAAGAAATTGTTTTTGGTGGTGGTGAAGAAGTTGGAGAACTGATGGATATTGAAGTGACTTTGCCCAATGAGAAGAAATGTTTATATATTAGAGTAAGTTTTTTTATGGCTATACTGATTTGGGGCTATTTTTAATTTAAATATTTTTTGTCTTTTTTTACACCAGAAACCACCAAAAGTTGATCGGAGTAAAATCATTGGTCCTATCTGGAAAAAAGTTGGAAACACGATTCTCCAGCCCATTGCTAATAGTAGTACATCCATCGCTTCCATCATTATTTCATCATCATAAATAGTAAAATTTTCGGAGACATCATTATTATCACTGCACTCACTATGTATGGAGAGAGACTGACGATTACATAATTTGTACATTAGGACACTTACTTATTATGAAACTTTTAATATAAGCCTTATTAAAAGTTTTATGGTATGTTTGTACCGTAAAATTTTAAGAAAAGTCTGGTTTTTTAGCATGCGTATTAATATATTAATTCAGAGAACCCATTAAATTCAAAGAATTGGAAAATAATTAAGACCGGTCTACTACTAAAACTTTTACGGTACACTGTAGTGCGAGGACGTAAATTAGTTTCTAATTAGTCATTTTTAGATTTAGAATTGATTCTATTATACTCATTTTTTGTACTCTTAGTATTTTGCTTAACTTATCACATCACATTATCTTGTCAATGAATTAAGGATTTGTTTCTGCTACTGCCTTATGCATTGTAGTTTACATACTCAATTATTGTATTAGTATTTTAAAGTGTTGTTTTTTGGGACTACTACTTTGAGGGAATCTCAATTTAAACTATTGTGTCCAATTAAAATATATAAGTATCATTCATCATGTTGTTATTTAAAGTGAATTTATCATGTATTTATCAATTACTGTCAATTTTAGTTTCTCTATTGAATTGAGCACTGAATGATGATAATAAATACAGGAAATATGTTAATCCTACTTATTTAAATAGTTCAATTAAAGTCTATTGTAATTCTTTCTTTCATAGCTGTGCTTCGCCAACAACATGATTGACTTTTTATTGAGTTTATTGATTTCTCCATTTTGATGATTCTTTTTTTATCTCTTCATACAACAAATATATAGCTTGAATTAATTTACACATAGTCACTCAATCGCTCTATTAAATATATCATTACATAATAATAATAAATAAATCTCATTTGAATATCATATTATATTATAATAATGTCATCATTGTCATATCATTGTACATTTACAATCAACTAGTCTAAAAAACAATTATTATTATATTATGGAACACACTGTTAAGCTGAAATTCTTTCTTTTACTAGACTATTATTATTATTTTTTAACTAGCATCAAGAGAATTCTGTCAGCTCACATAAACTCTTACCGGAGGAGAGCTTTTAAAAAACCTAGAGCCGTGGCCTCAATGTGAGATTTATTTATTTTGTAAAGGAGTTTCTTTAAATTAAAAAAATAATTAGTGGGCATTTGAAAGAGAAGCCATTTGAGGCCAACAAATAGTTGAGAGTTTATGAGCTGACAATATTCCCTTGAGAAAAAAGCGAGACTCTCATAATTTCCACTTACTTGTGATGATATTTTGAAATAAACAAGAATATATTTTTTTTCTTAAATCTGAATTAGTCAGATCGTAGATAACAAACAAACGATAAAGAGAGAAAGGCTCATGTTTTATGACTCGATTTTTCATTCAACTCAAAATAATTTACCGTAAAACCTCCAGTGATGATAATCTCTACTAGCATCATTTTTATATTGAACGAAAAGTGTAAATTACCGTGAAGCTAAACATTTCGATTCAACCATTAAAAATAATCAGATCTTATCAACTCATATTATTTTTTTCTACTACCTTTTGAGTTGGCAGATGCAAATCAACCCAAAACTGTTAATAGACGGATTTTAATGAATCCTACGTTAATACTAGAAGCTTACGGTAAAAAACTGAGCTTTGGAAAAAACTCGAGACATAAAACATGAGTCTCTCTTCCACGAATTAATCCTGGAACTGTACTCTTTTTTTGTGATCAGTAGTATTCCCATTTACTAAAACGTAGCTCTGAAAATAAATGAAAATAAAATTGATGAATGAAATCTCAAAAGTTGAAAAATAATTCTAAAAAGTCTCAAATAAAACATTCTGAGTTTTCGTCTCGTATTACATAGTATATCTAGACATAATACATGACTAGATTAATTTAATAATAATAATTAAAAATCAGTTTTTTTTTCTTAAAACATTGGAGACAGGTAGAGAAAAAAATATATATGTATAACTATTGCCACTATATTAATGTCATGTTTAAACTATATATATAGAGAGACAGGAAGAGAGACAAAGGGAAGAAAAATTATTTATTTTGAGTTTTGTTTTTAGACGAAGCTGTATGTATTTTCAACTGCGCGACTACTACCACTGGAAGCTTGTTCTCGCTGAAGTCTCTCCATTGACTCGGACCTCGTTCGCACTGAGCCATTGTGAGTGATTACATGCTGAGATTACATGGAAAGAAAAGAAAAACAACAACAAAAATTAATCGTCATCAACTAATAAATAAAAAATATGTTAATATTACCATATGTGCTTCAGGAACAATTGGAGGACGAGAAGATCTATTATCAGATGATGATTGAGAATGATGAGCTCCATGTGGAGCATGGGCTCGAAGTGATGAGAGTGAGACAACAAACTCTGTCAAAGTTACATCTGATGCACCACCAGACTCAAGTGGAATGGGTTGTAAACGAAAATGCTCCAACATGTCAAAAACACCTGGAGAAAAAATTAATCAAGAAAATTATATTTTGAATTTGTACATTGCATAGTAATTCATAGACTTATCAATGAGCCTACATAATACTATTTTTAGATTATATTGAATTTACATGAGATCTAACTATTCAAAATTACATAGTTAGTGGTGAACAAAAAAAAGCTTCGAATTGGAAAAGAAATATAGGACGTAAGCAATAAAAACCTTGCATATTATAGTCGAAATTTGCTAAAAACATTTGACAGCCTAGTCTTTCTATTCCTATCAACAGAAATACTACTACTAAATTTCCTAGCATTATTGTGTTTCACTTACTTTGGAACCACAAGTGTTGAACGCGACATTGGCCTTCAGGACTGAGTGTCATTCTTAAATGTTTGGCTTTTCCTTGGAAATTGAAAGTTAAAACAAATTCTCCAACTCTCGTTTCACTCTGTCTCACTAAAAATGTTCCATGACCATCTAATTCTTCTTGCAATACTAATCTCGCTCCTTCTGACCTAGACAACTGCTCAGAGAAAAACAGAAAAGAAAATAACTCATGAGTCTCAATTTATTCATCAATTTAAGTAATATTTTTAATGTCACACTAACTGTGCCATGGAACCACGGATATTCAGCAAGAGTTGAGTAAACATCTCGTGCAGCTGGAGGTTGTGGTTGACTACTAGCATCATTAGCAACAATGCCACCACTTGTACTACTTGTTGTGCTCGCTCTCAACTCCCCATTTGGACTCAGAGCCACGTCTAAAATAAAATAATAAAACTTAACATTGTAACTGGAGCTAAACTCTAAAAAAGTATATCCTTAATTTTACTAGTAGTAGTTGTGATGAGTGGATTGTTGGCATCTGATGGAGAAACTATTCTTGGCGGAAGTTGAGGTGCGTTTCCAGCAATTGTCACTCGGCTACCAGCTTCGTCATCAGCAACAACAGGATGTTCACCATTAGTCAATAGCTGCTGAGATCCAGAAGAAGGAAGATTAGCACTGCGACTATTTGGACGCTCATTCTCTACGCCAGCTCTCATCGAATACCTACATTACACAAATAATAAATTCATTAAAGAATAAAAAGAATTATATATATATATATATATAGTATTGAGAAATTACTTGATGATTGAGAGCCAAGACTTCATGTCATCAGTGTCTGAAGCTTCTATCACATACTCCATATTATTCTCTGCTTTGAGAACAAAAGTATTTTCCCTATCAGGCATTTCCAATGCTGTCGTTTCTCTTGCTTCAGAAATGAGAAAGCAAAATACTCCAGACTTGGGCTTCAGTGCCTACAACACACATGATAACAAATTATTATTATTATTATTCTTATTATTAATCTTTTTTATTAACTACCTTTGGTGGAGAATAAAATTCCAACATATATCCACCAACAGTTTTGACAAGGAGCAATTTACACTTTTCCCATTTTTGTGTTCCATCTAAATTCTCACCACTCAAGTAATGAACAGTTCCTTCTTTTTGACACTCTACCAGAATTTTGGCTAGTTTTCCACCACCTCTTTTCTCTACTTTTCTTCCACCATTCTCAATTACTCCACCACTTTGAACTGTTGGTGATGATGACGATGATGATGATGCAGCAGCTCCTTCTTCGCTTAATTGTTTATGAAACAGTCGTCCTTTCTTAAATCCTTTGAACGACAGTCTAAATATATATACACAAAAAATTAATTAGTGATGATGACAATAATAATAAATGTTAATTAATAAATAAATAAATAATAATACCTTCTATAAAATGGTTTTTTTGGCACAGGAAGAACGATACGTTGCTGTTGCTCAACATCAGAAGTTGTTGCATGAGCCTCACCATTTGTAGATTGTTGTGACTGCTCACTAGTAGTTGATAAAGACTTTTGATGATTGTGACCATTAATGAGTAATTGTTGTTGTTGTTGAGCTGCAATTTGACTATTTGTGTAAACCGGGTGATGATGTGATGATGATGATGTGGCCAAGAGTTCTTGTTCCAAAGCTCGTGCAAAAACTGTGACAAACTTGTTGACAAATTCAGTAACTTGTGAGCGAGACGACGAAGAATCTGAATTAGTTATACTATTTTCATAAACAACGCCATCATTATCACCATTGTCACCAGAAGATGATGAAGATTTATTGTTAACATTGGTGAGATTGTAATGAGATTTGGTGACATTGGCTACTTGTCGAGCTGTTGTGACGGCAGTGTCTTCACACCAACTTTGCCAATCAAAATTACTATTGGTGGTACTACTACTACTATTGTTGTCACAATTATTTGTCGTGTTTGTTGTTGTTGTTGTCGTTGGAGTTCCGCCTATTGCTGCCATTATAAATTAAGATTTTGAACTACACCATTGTATGTGATTACTCCTGAGCACTCTGACTGATGTGATGAAGAAAGACTTTTGTGACAAAAAGAACAACAAGACGGACAACAACAACTTTAAAACCAGATGCCTGTTTTTTCTCAACAGAGAATTTTAGAGCTGCTGCTCAAGTCTCACATTACACTGCCAGCGCTAACCTAACCTCACTTTTATACTCGGGTTTTTTTCTCACCAGCAAGCAGAATGCTGCTAACCTAACCTAACCTCCTAAACTTGTACACAATACCTGATGCTATTATGGAAAAGTTTTCTTTTCTCATGAAAATGACAAGAGGAAATGAAAATTTTGGCCAATGGAATAGAAACAGCAAGAAAAATGATGTCATTAAGAACCAATCAGAGTGACTGATGATGAAATGACTCTCTCTCTAATTTCTTTGGAATTCCTCTCTTCCATCATGATGAACAATATTAAAGAAATGCTATAGCCAATAAAATGGAAATAGTGAGCAAAATTACGTCATTGACGACCAATCAGTGATTTGGTGTAGAACTAACTAAAAATAACATGAGGCAAAGAATGAATGAATGAGTGACTTGCAGCATCAGCATATCGACTGCAGTGATTTATTTTTCTTAATATAATTGCGATGATGAGTCTCTCTCTCACATTTTTCATATAGAAATTTTCTCCAGCAATAATATAGTCCACGACGTAAAAAAACAAAAAATCAAAGTTTATATATATAGAACATGATTCATTTATATATATTACTAGTTAGTAAATATTATTTCCTTAATCACTAATTTAACTCTATGACTTTTAATACAAATGTTGTTGTTTTTTTTAGGAAATTAGTGCGTGTGTAGTGGTCCAGTCATCTCATCATTGATTTACATTAATTAACACTAATAATTATAATAAATAACAACAGTATAGTTAATAGAGAGACGAGAAGAGGAGGACATCAATACACAACGATTCAGAAAACGCGTCAATGTAATACAATATTATTAGTAATATTATGGCATCACCAACAAAGTACACTTTATCGATTTTATAGTTTTAGCTATTAACGTATATAAAAGCTATTAGTTAGCATATAATATTATTATTTTCCTCATTCATTACGACATATAGAAGTTCAAAGGATATAATTTACTATTACTATATAATAATTTGGCATCTGGTTTCTTTTTTTTTTGCTGACTTGACTTTACTACGTTCTACTTTTTCTCTCTAAATATTACTCACTCACTCAGCACCATGTATAATAAACTTTTTAAAAAATTAATAAGCAAGACATGACAAGCATTATATAACACAATTAACAAAAATAAATTGAGACATTAGTAGAAATTGTAATTGTCGTCCTCAGAGGAATTTTTGTACTTTTTTGACAAACCACTAAAAGAAATTCTTGTAGTTGCTTCGACATAAATAAATTTTAAAGTGTCAAATTACATCATCATCAACCAAAAACAATAAATAATAATCATCATCATAATACATAACTGGCAATAATATATATATATATATATATATATATATATGTACAGAATGAATATACAATGCTAGTATTATTTTACTATTGCTACACTTAAAAATAAACTATATTAGCGACGTGACAAGAAAATTGTATGTAGCACCACTTTCACCACAACATCATCATCATTAACCAACCAATTATCTTTCAGATTTACTTTATTATTTTTATCCTTCTAGTGCTTTTTTACAAGCTTACAAATAGTATTAATTTTTTAGATTTTTTAAATCTTACCATTATTAGTATTAGTAATTAACCAACAACTATTATTTGAATATTTTTCGCGAGTATCAAAAGAGAGATATTAATTATCGTTTACTGAATGATTGTTGCTTGTTAATATTATTATTATTATTATTATAGAGCTCTTAATCCCGTCACCAATTGTGATTTGTGAACGAAATCCCATATAGCTCTTCATAAGAAGTTATTTATTTATATCGTCACTATATAGGATCTCGTAGAGTATGAGATTAAGAGCTCTATATATAATATATGTTGAGCTCTAAATGATGATGATGATGATGTCTATTGTTCTTTAAGAGAAAGTTCTAACGCTTTGGCTAATGCTTCTTCTTCTTCCCGACGCATTCTCTCAGATTCTTCAATCTCTCTACGACTCAAGTCCAATGCTTGTTGCAACTCATCCAAAGAATTACGACGTTCTTGTTGTTGCTCTTGAGTACTTGCATCTACACCAATAGTTGCTACTGGTGGAGGAACTAGAGTGGAAGCAGCACCGCCTAATTCAGAACTAGCTCTCCAGTCAGGATTCTCAGCACGACGATAAGAAATCAAGCTTTCTTCGATAGCTCTGAAAAAGAAGAAAAGTGTAATTAGTATATATTATTATTAGTTTTTTTATGTAGAGAGACAACATTATAATAATACCTTTGAACCAATTGCTCTTCAGTATCTGAATCAGGAGACAAATCTTTAACAATTGTTCTTGGTGCATTAAGTGCTTCGTAAATATCAACTTTTGGTGATGTAGAATTAGAATCATCATTTGGAGTAGCAGAATGATCAAGCCATTGATACAACTCATCATCAGAACCATCAAGAGGTCCAGGATGTCGCATATTACTACGTTCTTCATATCCTAGTGGAGCTTCAAATAAGCTTTCATCTAAAACACATGAGATCCTTTTTCCATCTCCATCTTCTTCTTCCAAAGTACTAACACCAGCAACTGGAGTTTCCATTCCAAAAATATTTTGGAAAGTAATACAAGCATTAATCAAATGAAATAATGGAATCTCAATTTTAACTGGAAATCCTGATGGAATTTGCATTTGAATAAATTCTTTTAATTTAGTAAAGTGACTACTAGTGGTAGCCATTATATCAATTATTGGCATCACTTGTTCCTGAAGATTTAGTGGATACTTTTCACAGAGCCAGACGTTGGCCTACATACAACAAAAAGGATAAAATAAGTATTAACTGACATATTATTTAAAAATTTAGAATGAGAGAAAAAAAACTCACTCGGAATTTATTAACAGAAGTTTTAACTTCTTTACGACGACCAATGTCACGTGAGCCAAGATCAAGATTTTCATCAAAGTACTCACAAGCACTAACTTCACCACCAACAGCTCCCTAAAATTAATCAGCAATTAAATGTGGAATTTTAAAACATGTTGTGTTTGATATTTACCTCAACATTAGAATTACGACGATTAGTAGCAGGAGAATGATGTGGTGAGTTTTCAGAGGTAGTAGTAGCAAAAGTAGCCAATAATTTTTGTAAATTGGACACATTATGATTCTTACTCTTTTTATCTTCTTCACTTAAATGCTCATATCTCATCTTGGTAACAAACTCCACATTTGAAGCATTGAAGACTTTGCACTCATGTCCATTTAATGTCTCAGTTTTATCACTGCCCCAGCCCAAGCTGCCCAATAGACCACTCTTGTTTCTGTTGTTATAAATGTTAATTAAGTAAAGATGATAGATAAATAAATATAAATAATAATAATAATGATTACCGTTCAAAGGCAATTTTATCAAGATTAACATAAGCAACCATAGTTGGACTAGTAAGACGATGGGAAACAATTTTCTCATAAACTCTACTATCAGGTACGCCACCCTCTTCTTCGTCTCCAGATGATAAAAGAATATGAGTATACACTTGACGAGCAATGTGATCAATTTCAATCATCTTGATTTTGCCGTCTAAAATATTTAAAACAATAAATAAATAAAATTGGAAGATATAATAAATCGATGATTTACCGTTAACGCAGAAGATCACAGTCATTGTTTGCTCTTTAGGTCCTGTAACTTTAGTATCGACTCTTACATTTGAACCCATTTTGTAAACCTTGTGCTCATTTTCTGGAGCCATTTTGGAGACGAATGGAACCACTATAATAATAAAAATAATAATAATTGGTTTCTATTTTCTGAATAATTATTATAATATGGACTTACACCAACTAGAAAAATCCCATTTGATTTCAACATAAAAATCTGGAGCCTGAATGTCAAGAAATAATTTTAGTGAATGTACATTTTTTAAAAGTTGGCTTTAGTTTCACTTACGTCTGTTAGTCTTCTTAATAAATCTGGAACAAGAGAGCCACGCTTGCCTCTTTTTTGCATATCACGATGTTCTATACAGTTTCTAAGTAAATCAGGATTAGCTCCACTAACAGCTTCTTGAATAACTATATAAAAAAGGAAGTTAATTAATGCTAGTTGGTGAAAATGTATTATATAATAAAATTACCATTCCATCCTGATACATGTTCAAATTGAGTGTCGGCACCATACTTAAGAAGCACATTGGCACATTCAGCGTGGCCCAACATGACTGCTAACATCAATGGAGTTCGCCCACGTGGATCTAATGTCTCTAAATCTAATATAGCTCCTTCCTACAAAATTAATAGTATTAGTTTGGAAATAAGTAATTATAATTTAGGGCTTACAGTCATCTTTGTTGTGCTAAGAATGACTTCCAATTCAGCGGCCTTGTTTTCCCAAACGAGAGCATGTTGTGGAAAATTTTGTTCAATAAATTCTTGGCTCACAACCATGTTGATGAATGGATGATCTGTTGGTGATTAATACAAGATTGATTTAATTAAAAGTGATGATGGTGATTAGTAATAATAATAAAATGACTCACCTTTATTAAACAACTGATCTGTCAACAAATCTGTTGAAGGAAAATAAATAATTAAACATTAGTTTTGTGATGCTAAATTAAATATTGTTAAAATTGGTGATGAAATTGTGGGCAGCAATTGACAAATAGTAACTAATTGGAAATATTGTATGTGAAACTAAAATTTTAACAATTTGACTCACCTTATTCACTGATGATAATGAATCTTAATTAATTTCAATGATAATTGACTAAAATGGATGGACACTTTGATGCAACAGTTTAGTTGGTAATATTTATTTAAATCACCTCTGTTGTTGGATGTTACCTTTCATCAAAAAAGTGAAAAATTGATGACTTTACAATTTTTGACTGATGACTGACTTGGTGGATTTGATGATTGATTTAAGGAAAGGCGCTTATAAAAAGAGGAACCCCAAAAAGATTTTTTGGTGATGTCGCAGAGTTTAATCTTTCATATGTTAGACATAGAGTGGCGCTTAGTTCGTATAAATTCAAATCACTCGTCATAAAAAAAGTGTCAAAAACAAGAAATCTTGTCAAACTTGTCAACATTGAAGGAACGCAATGGACATTGCTCAAGTCGCTTGTCCACCGACGCCAACAACGTCGTCCTCCTCATCTTCACCAAAGTGGCACAAATGTACTAAAAGCTACAATGTTAAATGGGAAACTGATCCACTTTTGAGAAGTAAGTTGACAATTTACAAAAAAAAAACCAACCATTCGTTTACTTAATTAATTGTTGACATTATTTTATTGACAGCATGGATTTCTCGTCATCCACGTGACTCTGGTAAAGTTGTGTGTCGATTTTGCCAATCTGTGATTCGTGCCCATAAAAATGATCTATTGGAGCACACGAGAACTTTGAAACACCAACGAAACTTTATGAAAAACGTAATAATATTTCACTTGGTTAAGATTATTAATTATAGTTTATATATTATTCTCATTTACATAATTTCAGGTGACACCAGAAGAATATCAACAATTTACTATTGACCTGAATGAATTGAAAAAAGAGTCAAACAATTGTGGTCTCACCTCAAATCGCAGAAGACGACCATCTTCATCATCATCATCTACTAATACTATTACTTCGAGCTCCAATAATTCTACTTTCACATCAGCTTCTTCAACAATGGCTCAAATGACTACGACAAATGCCAACAATTTAGTTCCACTTGGTGCACCAACAACAACAGTTACATTTCTGAGTTCAGATTCCAATGGCTCTTTTCTAACAAATAATCCAATTCTTGGTGAAATTGATGTTCTCACTGATAATTCAATGTGGCATGAAAGTGGTCACTCATCTGACATGTTGACAGCAGACTCACCATCAGATCTCGTCTCTGTTATTCTTGAAGAGCAGCAATCACCAAACTCTACAAATTCTTCTATTACAGCAGCTACAACTATTCCAATTAGTTTATGTGTCACTCCAACATCTGATGGAAATTTTTGTACTGTCAATGGACATGAGCTCTTAAGCTATAATAATACTACTAATGAGATGAGAGCCGAGAATATTATCAAAGCAATACGAGATGGATGTTTTTCACAATTGGATTTGGTTCAAATTGCTAAAAATGCAATGCTCAAAATTGAATCTGGACTAATGACCCAGGAGCTTTTTGGCAATAATAATAATAGTAATACTCATCATCATCATCATCAACAACAACAACAAATGTCTTTGAATAATTCTACAGCGTACTACTGCCTCTTGCTTACCAACACTGAGAATCATCAGTCATACTGATAACAATGGAAGTAAGGAGACTCAAGTTATCACTGGAGACACTAATATTGTCCACTATGACACTGCTATAATTCCTAAAAAAGGTGAGACGAATTAAAAGATGATGGTGATGGTGATGATGATGAGACTAATTATATATTTTTTATTTATTGTAGAAACACCAACCAAACGAAGTGCTGGTCGTAAGCGAAAAGAGAATGCTAATAATAATGATGACGTATGATGTCCACACAACAACAACAACTGGAGAGTGAAGAAGAAGAATGCAATGTAAGCACATAATTTTTGTTTATGAACTGATACTAACAAATATAATCTACCTACTTGAGTATTTATTATTATTATTATTAATTTAATGTCATAAGATAGAGAGTATAACTAATTAACTACAGTAGTTAGTAAATAACAGACTGCCAACAACACGCGTACAATGACTGTGATATAGAGCTTTGCTCTCTTGTTGTAATTATAGATTTGTAAGTATGTAGACTTGTCTCCAGTTGTAAAATTTTTGATACTTGAATAAATTGACTCATTATTTGCAATATTGCATGGTATTATCTATAGTAATTGATTTTTACTTGGAGGCAAACTGAGACACAGCAAAATATGGCATTGAAATATTTTTAGCACATTAATTAGTAGTCTTGTGATAATCCTTGATTTATTTTCTTGATTAGATATTGATTCAAGTACACTCGTATATTATTACATGTTACAAAATTGCACTTTTATTTTAACTATAATTAAATGTTTTGTACATAATTACAAAAAACTTAGATAATTGAAGGTACTCGATGTCCAAGGAATATTACTTGTTCCATTGTCCAATGACTCAGTTTGGGTTGCAACAGTCTGTGTCGTCTTATTTAAAATCTTGATCATATTTTTCATTTCTTGGGCCAACGTCATAAGTTCACTTTGAATTTCTACCGTTGAGGCATCGTCACATTCTGAGAGAGATCTTTTGCTAATGCCATTCATATCACGAGAGAGGAGAGGTGATTTACTACTGAAAGAACGACTGTCTTCAGATCTAAGTTTATACATTTGCCATGCACATATAAATCTAGACAAATACCTTGCTGTTAGTAGCTTATGGACATCATCTTCCTCTTCAACTTCTTCATCTTCACTAATAGACGGGAGAGTTAGCGAAGGTCCTGGAACTCCATTTTCTGATTCATCAGCATCAGCTTCATAACTAAGATAAAAAAATTAAATCTCATTTAACACATAAAGCTCACTAATTGAATTGTTAGGTTATTTCATACTGACTCGTACCCTTCTCTCAAATTATAAGTGAGATCATGTTGAATGTCATTTGTGAATTCATTTTGAAATTCTGGATAGAGTCTCAGGACTTCAACTAGGCCAGAAATATGAATGGTTTTCAAGTCACAGTAAGTCAGTGCCCGCACATCACTACTCGACTTTAGAATTACTTCTGTCCCTGATGACACATTCAAATGTTGACAAATGTCTGAGCCCACCAAGTCGCCTTTACCTAAATTATTAATTTGCATCGTTAGCTAAGTTCATATTTCTTTAATTTAATAGTTACCTAAGATAGCGACGACCATGTTGGCTTGAACAACTTCCATAGAGCCATTAGCCAAATAGTAAATGTAATGAAGAGCGTCTCCCTTATGTAAAAGAAATTCTCCTGGTGCACAGAAATTAGTTCGGATGTGAAGTGACAACAGTTTGAGGCAGCCTGCAGAAAAATAAAGGAAGCCAATTAGAGCTAATTAACTTTGCTATCTTAGATTTTGAGTTTACCTTGAGGCGCAGGTTCAAATATAGGGAGACTTAATATTTCCTTGTGTAAATGCATTGAGACGTCTCCACGTAATTCTTCAGGAAATTCTTTTAGTGTCTACATTGAAATTAAGAAATAGAGAGTCATTAGTTAATTAAAGATTAATTTAATTAGAGTTTAAATGCTCTTACTTCACTTTGGTCAATGCCATGATTAAGAGCCCACATAGTTTGAAAATAATCTTCCATTCGCTGTTTCAACTCGGCTGGAATTTGATGTAGTTTAAGAAAATCTTTTAGATCTCTCCATTTACTTTGATACTGAGATCTTCGACTGTACATTCGCTGTACTATAGCAGTCACATTTCCAAAGACCATAGCATGCATAAGGGCTCCAATAAGCATAATACATATTGAAAAGATTTTCTCGGCCAAAGTATTAGCAGACACATTGCCAAATCCTACTGATGTTAAACTGGAGCATGTGAAATACAATGCTGTGGCATATTTGTCTGCTGTGCTAAGGCTTGTTGTGTTCAATTCTAATTTCTCTGCTAGGCCGTGCATCCAACCTTAAGAAAATTAAAGAAGAGATAATATTATAGAATGAGTAGTCGATTTCTTTTTTATTTTGACCCTTACCAACAGTCCAATTTGGGCCATTGGCCTCAACTTCTTCTTCAGCAATAACATACCAAATGCAAGCCATCCAATGAGCTACAAGAGTAAAGCAGAGCATCAAAAGTGTCAGAATGGCTGCTGAGAATTGAGAATAACGATCCATTTTTTGTAGTAGTCGAGCTAGACGAACGAGTCGTGTTAGTTTCAGTAAATGAATTTGTGTTACGTCCTGTAATTAGAGAAATAGTTTTTTTATTGGGGAAAGGAGTGAGAGTAAATAATTAATTTACCCCAGTGATATCATAGAGAAGATTAGCAGCTGAAAGTAAATCAAAAGGTAGTGCAGCTAATAAGTCAAGAACGAACCAGCCTTGGAGGTAATTGAGAGCTATCACTTTTGGATGTGAGACCACTTCTCCTTTTTTATTGACAAATGTTGTGCGAAAGTGCAGCGCAATGTCTATAATAAAATTAAATTCCGTATTAAAATCTATATAGGAAATCACTGGCTAAAGAAGTTTAAGAGACTTACCAACAATGAAAAGTATTTCTACAAAGACATCTGGTACTTGAGACGGTTTATCAAGTAAATTCAATTCTGATTTCTTCTTGCGAAATGCAGCGTTGTAAGGAACGACTACAGCCACATAAATTGTTGCCACAAGAACTGTGGAAAATTATATAATAATTTAATCTATCTCTTTATGCATTGGCTATATTGAATTGTAAGCTTACTCAGCCAATCCCAACAACTTTTAAAGATGCCATAGTGTGAAAGAACAAATCGAGATTTCTCAATAGCCGCAGTTTTGTATTCTGGTAATGGAGCTACAATGCAAAAATAAAACATTGTCATTTCATATAGGAGTTGTAAATGAGAATTTGAGATTGTACCTTCACTAGGCTGCAGAAGGGTCTGAGTTTAGCGACAGTTGTAAAGAGTAAGGTGAAATTAATGAGCAGAGCCAGAGAGAGTAAATTGAGTAGCAGAGCATAAAAAGAAACAAGAGAAGAACATCAAAGTTAAATCCACTTTCGTTAGCATCTTCGATAAAATCTTTTTTAATGTCTTTTATGTCATCACCTATAAACTCTAGAGTTTTATTTGGTTCATTTCAATATAAATTTTATTACGAGA
>VCNE01004413.1:1609-18047 GCA_009869805.1 Oncopodura yosiiana | reverse complement strand
TGAATGCAAGTCTTCTGAAAAAAGTTTTAAATCTAGTAGTAAATGTTTTCACATCACTGGTCAAATAAATTATAATGTAATTGGCTACATAAAGTGAAACTTTCGTTTCCGCACTTTTGTAATCACTTCTTAGAATTTGGCAATGACATAATATCAAAGCAAAGCATACCATTACGAGGGAAATAAATTGTCATTCATTCGATGACAAATCTGACACAGCTTAGATAATTATGAGACAACAAAGTACACGGTATGAAATATTATATAAAAAACAAAAGTTTTGTTGTTTATTAATCTACGTATGCTAATGCCTTACATCGTATTGTACAAGTATTTAGAGTAGAACATGTCATTGAAATTTACCTATCCACAAAAACAAAATATGATGATAGAAGAGAGCAAATAAAAGACTAACACGATTTATTATAGCAAGTAATCAAATAATAAATGTCAACTGATATTTTCATTTATATTTATTTATTGCTTATTATGTACAACCGAAGGACCAACTTCTTCAAAATCAAGTTTAGAAATACACATATTTTGAAAACTAGACAATGAAGACAAAACACTACCTCCTTTCCATACACCCAAGTGTCTATCTGGTGATGAAATTACATTAACATTTATAGTTTTTGGAACCAAATCAATCAACTCATTTCTAAGTCTCTCTTCAAATCCTTCAAACATTGTAGAACCTCCATTTATTACTATACTATTGAAAAGATCTTTTCTTACATCAACATTAGTTTTCATAATAGATTTGTACAAAAGTTGATGTAGTCCATGCATCTCATTCTCAAATTCATCTTTGGCTGATGGTTGAAATAATAATTCTGGGCATTGAAATCTCTCATTTCCTAGCACAATTGTTTGGCCATCAGGTAAAGTGAAATTTTGTAATGTTTCTTCTTGTGATGATGATAGCTCTGTATTTGTTTTGTTAACTTGACATGCAACATGTTTAATATAACGAACAATTTCTAGAGATGGTACAGCTTTACCATTCTTTGCTAGTAATGATTGTAAATACTTATTCAGATCAGAGCCACTCAAGAAATCAGTTCTTTGAATGGCTGATGATATTGGATATCCTAGAAATTAATATTTAGACATTAAAAGAAATAAAGATATTTCTTTTATAATGTCAACTCACCACCCCAAACTGGCACAGTAGATGTTAATCCATCTCCAGAATCCAAAACAACTCCAGTTGTATGCCCTGAACCATATAATGTCAATACTGGAGCAGAACATATAGCAATTGATGGAGCTTGAAATTCTTCAAAAAATATTTGTGCCATTTTCTCTCTATTTGACTTTGGATTCATTACTGCTTCCGTAAGAAGAAATGTAGACTCCTTCACCTCAATGTTAGCTTTATCAAAAACATATTTCCAAATTTGTTTCATTTCATCCCATAATTTAATTACTCCATGCTCAATTGGATAAAGTAATGGTTCCTCTTCATATTTAGTTTTAAATTTTGTATAATTTTCAGAATTTGAAAAATCAATAAAATCAATTTCTCCATTCGAACTAACAACAGCTGGACATTGAATAGCTGGCGTTGTCTCACCACAAAATCCTAATTTGATAGAACCTCCTCCATTGTCGACAACAACAATTTGCTCAGACATATTTTTTGAATTTTTTTTCAAGAGTAAATAAATTATGTCTGATTGATGTAAATTGAATTTCACTTGGCAAATAAAAATGACTCACATAAATGGAGTACACTGATAAAATATATCAAGGGCAATTACATAAAACACGAGAAGAAGATAACAGAGAGAGGATGAGAGAGAGATAGCAAATACCAATGACAAATATTTTTTATATATTCATTTAGTGATAAACTAATTACATGAAATTAATTTTTTATGTTCAATGAACTAAATTGGCACTCCCTTAATTAATATGGTTGGCAGATGACTTTTAATCCTTATCATCTGCAGAACAGATGTAAAAATTTCCATGCAAGAACAATAAACTAGACTACATAAAACAACTCTGATATGAAAGACAATACATTTTATACAATATTAATTACATGCAAAAATACGCCTTACTCAACAAACTTGATATTATTTATAATGATGAAATAAACCGATTCCTTTAATTTGCATGTCCAATAATCAATTACTATTTCATTTGGTAGTTAGTTTTTGATACAGACGAACGAGTCTAATTGAATAAAATGGGAAAGTAAGTTCGATTTACAGGTCAAAAATTATATTTATTTTATATTTCTTTTTGTTAACTTTAATTAGAGAAAAGACGTTAATGATAGCGCTTGGCGTTGTTAGCGCTGTTGCAATTGGATTATTAATTGGCGTAATAGTTTTAGGAGTCAAAGTAGCTGGTAAGTTTACTATCTAGAAGACGTTGCATATTATGCTTTATATATAATTAAAATTCATTTTGAAAAACAAGACGATGACGAATGCTCAACAAATGCCCCACCAGCTGGAACTACAACATCAATTCCTACAACATCAACAACTACAATTCCAACAACAACAACTGAATCACCACCAGCAGTTTGCATAACTTCAGAATGTGTAAGAGCTTCAGCGAGTATTATGAATGCAATGAATCCAGAAGTCAATCCTTGTACAGATTTTTTCCAATTTGCATGTGGAAAATGGGTTAGAGATAATCCAATTCCATCTACTTCTGATGCATGGAACAGGTAGAATTTTCGGTTTTTATGTTAGCATTTATAATTTATCTGAATTTTATGTGTATATAGATTTAACGTGCTTAGAGAAGAATTGTCTAGAGACATCAGAGGTACAAATGATTCGAAATACATATAATGTAAAGAACAAAGTTTCTTATATAAGCTTTTCTGATTTTACATCAGATGTTGTTCAGAGAGAAATTAATGCAAGTGATCCAGAACCATTGAAAGTTGCAAAAATGTATTATGATGCTTGTATGAAGGACGTAGAGATGAGTAAATTAAATATATAGTTAATAATTGTTCATTTAAAGAACTCATAATAACTGGTACAATAATCAAATTCCAGGTGACGAGCAAGCACATAATAAACTTATTGAAGTTGTTGCAACTGCTCTAAATAACTTTGCTAAAGCAGACATTGGAACTCACTTGGGAAAATTCCGTCGAGAATATGGAAGCAACTTTATTGTCAACTTGTATGTTTCACTTGACGAAGAAAATACAACAAACAATCAAATATATGTAAGAAAATGAGATATTATAATAATTTCACAAACGCAACAGAAAATATAATTCTTGAATATATTTTAGATTGATCAACCAAATTTAGGAATTAATCAGGCATATTTACTTGTTGATCCTGAACATGTTAATGTTCGTCATTATCGAACTTTAATTACAGAAGTTTGGAACAGACTTTACCCTGATGCAACTGATGTTCCTGCTATTGTTCAAAGTATCATTGCATTTGAAAAAGAGTTAGCCGAGGTATCTAAAAAGAAGATTTTTAGTAAAATATTGCATTCAATAATTATGAAATTTAATATTCTTATAGATAAGTGCAAAACCAGAAGATAGAAGAGATAGAACTGCATTGTATAATCCTACAGTGGTTCGTGACCTTGCATTAAATACATCAAATGCACCGATGATGAGTTGGACAAATTACATAACAGAGACATTTTTTGGTTAATTTACTAAACGATACATTAATAACGTTAAAATAAGTTTATAAAATTACATCTCTAAAATTTTCAGAATTGGAAGGAGTAGAATTTCCTAATGTAGAGTTATTAAGATTAATTGTACGTGATCCAGGATATTTTATGCAATTTGGTCCTCTTTTACAAAGAACAGACGAAACTATCATCAGTGAGTTCATAAAATACAATTCAAAAAATATGTAATTGGAAATATGTTTTTAAATTGTAGAAAATTATCTACAATGGAGATTAATTCAGACTTTAGGAAATGATATTGTTACACTTCGAGAGTTATTCTTTGACTACACAAGAGCTACAACCGGTGTTCAATTTCCTCCACAACGTTGGAAAACTTGTTCAGATGAAACAAATGGAAATATAGGCATGGCCGTCTCTTGGGTCTATGTCACCGAGAAATTTCCTTCAGACTTTAAAGATAAGGTAGAAAAAAGTATTTACATACTGTACAGTTCACAATATTAATTGTTTTCTTTTTGTAGATGGGACAAATGATTGAACATATACGAGAAGCTTTTTTCAAGATTGTAAATACAGAGTCTGATACACCATGGATAGCAACAGCAGAAACAAGAGAAGCAGCAAGAATTAAAGCTCAAAAAATGAAAGAATTTATTGCATATCCTGGTACTTTAGTTTTTTTTCAAAATTTTGGAATTATATATATACTCTCTACTTATTTCTTTTCTTTTGCGAATAGACTGGCTACTAAACAAAACTGCTCTTGAATCATATTATAGTGGTGTTAGTAAAAAAAATAATCAAAATGCATGCATAAATATTTCTTACTTTCAATAATTTGTTAATATCGTATTACAGTTGACACTTACTGAACCTGAATTTCATTTCGCAAATAAAATGTTTGTCTCTAAATGGAGAAATCAAGATGCATTAAAGAAAATTATGGATCTAAAGAATCCAGACAGGTTAAAAAAATCTATAAAATTCATAAATTATTATATAGAGCTAACAAACTTGCTAACTTCTGTAGATGGAATACAGACCCAACGGTTGTAAATGCTTTTTACAGTTCAACATACAACTCAATTACATTTCCAGCAGGAATTTTACAGCCACCATTTTATTTCACTGGAGATGTCATTCAGTAAGTGTTTATGCTATATATTAGAGATTCTTTTTAATTCTGAATTCAATAAATTGGATAGAGCCCTTAACTTTGGAGCTATCGGAATGGTCATTGGCCATGAAATTACACACGGTAATACATAGAAAATTTTCTTGTTAAACAAAACAAATCTTAATATACATAACTTTTTATTTACTTAAATTTAGGATTTGATGATCGAGGTACAATGCATAAAAACAATATACAACAGAATTTTCTTAGATCTTATTAAAAACTAACATGTACTCTTAGGACGACAATCTGATGGAGATGGAAATTTAATTGACTGGTGGGATAATAATACAGTAGCTCAATATCAGACAAGAGCGAAATGTTTTGTAGATCAGTACAGTAGATATGTTCCAGAAAATCATGAATTACCTCCAGGATTTGAGAATACACACGTAAAATAAATTAATTTGCTGATTTCTTTTATAATATTAAAACAAGTCATGTATCTTTTATGCGTAGCTTAATGGAGCTAATACACAAGGAGAAAATATTGCTGACAATGGTATATTTTGCCCACTTAAAAAGTTATGGATAAGGCAATTAAAACACCTTTGATAATAATTTTCAGGTGGAGTAAGAGAAATGTTCCTTGCTTATAAAACGTATGTAGAAGATAATGGACCAGAACCTCGTTTACCAGGACTTACTCAATATAGCCCAGAACAACTCCTTTTTGTATCTTTTGCCCAAGTAATTACAACATAGCATAGAGGCACTTGTGTTGAGAACCATAATATATTCTTATGATGAATTTCTTTTACAGATTTGGTGTAGTCACTTTTCCCAACAGGCAATGTTAAATCAAATTCTTACGGGAGTCCATTCACCAGGTCGATTCAGAGTCAAAGGTGTGTTGGACAATTCTCGAGAATTTGCTGAAACTTGGAATTGTCCAGCTCCACCTGAAACTAGCTGTCATCTCTGGTAAAAATGTACATATTCTAATACCTAAATTTTATTTGTAAATGACACAAATGTTGATAAAATAAATCATGTATAAATTATCACATAAGACGACACTGAGCAGTGACACACAAAAATCTTTAATTTGTGACTTGTGTGTGACATTTTCATTCTATGTAAACTTATTGCTATTTATTTTGGGTGTGTGTAAAAGCAAATAAACAATTTCTAGACATCTCTATTAGATAGAGTCTATCTACAACGACATCAAATGAAGAGGTTAATATGTCGCACGTGTAAAAAATTCCAATTGCTATTGCATTCTGCTAATCCTGCACCCTTTAATGCATTTCATTATGATTTTATGTACAGCATGTATTATCACATTTATAAATTGCAATTCTTCAATTCTTGACAGATTGGTGAGGAGTATAGTTTATATATCATGTCTCTTATGTCGGCTTCTATGCAGAGCCAGAGATAATTATGCTAAAAGCTTGTCAAGAATCAAAGAAGATGTGTGTGTAAATATAATATTTCAGTTTTTCTTACGTTAGCATAACGGAACACTTTCTAAGTACCAGTCAATTGTCTTCTGTCAGTAGATGAATAAACAAGTGTTCATTCTGTGAATTATTCATAAAAATGAAGATAATCCTAACTAAATTATTGTGCATTCTTACATTATGTTATTATCTCAATGTTGTTGGTGCTGTTCAACTTTCCAAAAATGTTCAACAAGGTATGAGTATAAGTACAATACTTTAATTTGCATTAAAGTGATATATATAATCAATTCTTAGACACAAAAGCAAATCCAAGATATGGAACTCTTAATTATCCACCGATTGACTTCTGGTCGTCAATCCCTAATGCAATGTCAGTATTGGGCCTTGGATGCGTGTTTCTCAAAGGTAGTATTGCCTAATGAAAAATAGTGTCTTTGAGAGAGTCAAAATGACTCATAAATTAACGAAATACCCCCGACATGTTCAAAAGTTTCTGAGTTCTAAGGCCTTGGCTCTTGAAATTTTGAGTCTCAAAAACACTATACTCTTCGATACAATATACTATACTTAATTGTTACACATATTACCGTTATCCAATTTTTACAGAAATTTCCGTGGCCATTGGTTCACCTATTTTGATCCCTTTCGTATTGCCACCATTGGTTCTGTTAACAATTGGATTAATCTTTGTTCCAAATATAAATTCCAATCCATTTCAAAATAATACAATTTTCGGTTTTGGTAGAGAATTATTTGAAAGATTTCAATAGTAAATAAAAGAAAATGTACAATATGAAAGTACAATTTATTGTATATAAGTTATTGTAATCACAGCTCATTTATAACTTTATTTAAATAAATTCACACATACATACATTATATGTACAAAAAACAAAATTCAGTCTTAACAATTAATTCTTGTTATATATTATTCCTCTATCAGTGTTGTTTTTCATCATGCACTAGATAACAAAGCTTATTTATAAATTATAGCAAGTGAAAGATAAACAATCTTTGGTAACAACTATACAGAAAAAGAATATAATGAGATTTTCTCTCTAATCATCACCTTCATATCTAGTAAGAGTAGCTTCATCATCAGCTGAAGTAACTAAATGAGTTCTCATAATATTAGTTTGTCTTGTTGGATTAGTGACGGCATCACGCAATCTTTCAAAAAATGAGACATAATGAAATTCATTTTCACCTTGCTCAAAATGAAAATCAGCTACTTCTACATTAAATTTCATATGTGTTTCCCAAAAGTAGGCAACACCAAAAACAATTAACACGACAGCAGCGATAGTACATGATATAGGAACAACTATAATTGATAATTGTTGTTTTCTATTAACTAAATAAGCATTGATTGTAGTTTGATTGACAACAAGAGAAACATCATTCTTTATAATTACAAGTAATGTATAAATTCCAGGATCACCAAAATATCTTGTAATTAAAATGTCACAAGTATTAGATTCAGAGTCATCACATGTTTCATTTCCTGTTTGATTATAAGGTCCCTGCTTTATGAACCAACAAGTTTTAAATGGTGATGTTCCATCACATGAGACATTCAGATCAAGAAGTTTCCCATGTGGAAACCAAGTAGCACCAGCAATTGTTAAATTTACTACTGGAACTTTGGCTAAAAAGAATATAAATTGATATTAGACAAATATTATGTTAAATAAAAATTATAATAATATAAATAAAACATACCTGTGACATTAGACTCAAAGAAACCATATTTTTCAAAATGTTTAGAAGAACTATTAAATATTGCTACGACTTCAACCGCAGTATAATACCATCCAGGTTTAGTAAAGTTTCTTTTAAGAATTGGTACTGAAGTATTGGCAATAAGATTTGATTGATTCATCTCCGTAGAATTATACCAATAGTATGTCAAATTAGTTACTGTCTTCAAAAGATTAGCAGGATCATGAATCTGAACAACTAATTCTGTCTCATTTTTTGTAGATACAAATTCTGTTGTAACTGGTTTACCAGATTGATCAACTTCAAGTAATCCAGTAAAATTTTGAGTCAGATTGAAATATTGAACATTTGTGGCAACATTGATAGTAATGAAAGTCCATGTATATGAAACTGTTGTTGTCACTGCATATGTCCCTGGCCAAGTATCATTGGATGAATATGGTAATGTCCAATTTGAAGTATATTTATTTGTTTTATTTAAATGTGCTTTCATTGATCTTCCGTCAAATAAATTTTCTACCCAATAAATGTCATAGGAAGGTTGAACAGCATCAAGTAGTGTAGCAAAAAATGTAATTTCAGAATCCAATAATCCTGGTCCATTGTTTTCAACTTTTAGTTTTGTTGAATCAACTGGAGAACTATTAAACAAGAACACAGTTGCTAAAAATATAGTCCAACAAAAAATAATCTCGGTAGATTTTGTCATTATGTTTTCGTTTTGTACTTTTCTTCAGAAAAACACTGTAAATAAAATAGAAATTAATGAAAAAGATGGTCAGTAGATGAAATAAATTACTCAAATTATTTCGTAATATTAATATTATAGTTAACGAAACTGGACAAACCTCAAAAAGAATCTTTCATCAATCACATCGCAGAAGTTTGATCAGTTTGATCTTAGTTCTACTACCTTGAACTCTCTGACATCATTAACCAATAATAATTTTGTATGAATCCAGTTAAGATCTACTTGCCTAAACTTAAGACGTAATTAATCAATTAGTTGTATTAATTATTTAATAAATAAAACTTTTCTGATAATGATTTTGTCTGTCACAAGTTTTCACTGAATCAGCTGAATTTCACATGCGACTAAACTGGCGCGAAACTAAAATATTATTAAGCAGGATGTAAAAAATATTCAATCAAAACTCAAAGTGCAAAAGTCACTAAATTATTCTAATTAATTCATTTCTGTAAATCATTGTGAACAGCTTTAAAAACAATTAGGAGAAAATGAGCAATTATAGAAGTGCAAGTTCATCATGTTGGATAGTCTTTTTATTACCACTAGCATTATACTTTACAGACAAATCAGATTATGTGAGTAATAGTGATCAAGTAATTGGTCCACGTGGAAGTCAACCGGCTATTGTTGTCATTTTATATAATGCAGCATTGTTAACAATATTTGAACTACTACACTTTAATCTTACCGTACTACTTCCTAAACTAAGAAAAATTAATTTGCTACTAGCCGTCGTCTGTATTTTATTTTGTCTTTCTCGAGGAGGTATATACAACTATAAAAGTAGAAATTATCTTTCAATTATGTAAATATGTACCTACATTTTTCTAATTTTTATTTTCAGGCAGCCTATACGAGTATGGATCATTTGCACTGCTAAATTTTAGTTTTCCATATGTATTTTACAATCTCATTAAATACTATCCAAAGAGTTTTACATTTGCTGAAGGAATGATTGTATGTTGTTCGTTTACTTACAACTTTTGGATAACTTCACAAAGTTTACCATATCCACCAAAAACGTATTTGGACCAAGTTCCTGATTATATTATGATCTCATTAGTAATACAGGTAGTATGAGTGCAAACATCAAAAGATATAGTGTCTCACTTTTTATTATTCTCTTATATATAGCTGGTATTCTGTGGATCAATTATACTTGGACGATTTATATTATTAACTGTCAAACCATGGAGGTTATTTATGCTTGAAGAAAGTTTTTGTTTATGGGCAAAAACTTGTATGACTGCATTTGGATTTCGTATTTATGATCCTGCTACTGATTTTTTCTATTTACCTGAATGGATATTTCGATTCTTATTTGGAACTAGAGAACGTGTATGTGTTTATATAAATAATTAATACTTATGTATCTTCAAGAATGTATAATTATTTAATTTTTACAATACATATAGCTTCTGATGTTTGGATATTGGTTTTTATGTTTGTCAACTGCAATTGCAGTAATTATATGGAAGAATTATAAAGGAATCCATGTTGATTCAGCTGATAGAAAATATTTCCATCTATTAATTACAGTAGTATTTGTACCTGGAATTTTATATGACTACCCTATGATATACTTTTCAAGTGCTGTTGTAACATTCATATTTTTATTAATCGAAGTGAGTGAAAACATATGAATATTTTGTATTGTATTTGTATATAATTTTGAATTCATCTTATTGTATGTAAATAGCTCATGAGAACATTAAAAATGCAAGTAATGGGGATTCATATAGGAGATATCATCGATGGATATGCTCAAGTATTTCGTGATACACAAGATGAAGGAAGACTCAATTTAACTCCATTATATTTAATGACTGGTTGCTCACTTCCTTTATGGCTAACCGGAATTTCAGCATCTCAATTAACACCATTAGAAATTGCGGCTTCATTATCAGGGATACTTTGTATTGGAATTGGTGATACTTTTGCAAGTATTGGAGGTAGTCTTTATGGAAAAACAAAATGGAATGGAAGCAATAAGACGCTAGAAGGAACAGTGTGTTCAATTCTCTCTCAGATACTCACTGTAGCTTTTCTAATACTCTCAGGTATTGTACATACATACATATATTCAGTTAAGACACATAGGTAATCTAATAATTTATTTTTCTATGTCTTTTTTATAGGAATGATGCCTTATGATACTATATCTATTTACTCATTAATCATTGGTATTATTATTAGCTCAATTGCTGAAGCTAATACTGATCAAATTGACAATTTGGTAATTCCTTTGCTCAATTTCACTGTCATTCATACATTTGCAAACTTGATGTCGTAAAAAAAGATATTTTTAATTATTATGAACTGTGATTATATACCAATCAATATTACTCATATCTGAAATTGACAAAAATGTGCCATTGACCCACGACCATTGTAAAATATAGTTAGATAAAATATAAGTTTAGCTTTAGAGTCTATATATATTTGATATTGTAATGTTTCAGTACGAAAGCAAGAATCATTTATTTTAATAAACGGGAAGATACTATGGGCTTCAGATTTTATACAGAGACATTACGCACTATGAGAAGTGAGAATGTTTTTAGGCATATTTTTATTATATTAACTTTTTTTGTGCGTATCATACACATAAAGTTCACAACCTTCAGAGATTTTAATTTCAGAGTAGACCCAACATATTGTATAAAGTGTGTATACAGCAGCTGGAAAATGAAATGGAGTTGTTATCCTACTACTAATTCTCTAAGTAATTTTAAAAATCTTTACAACTTGCCTTCATTTTGTCAAGTAAAAACGAAACACACATCTTTATAACTTAAACTCTCCTTGTGTCGCCCTATGTTTCATGTATATTGTATTATATGAGTTTTTTAATTAGATTTTTTGTACATAGACATATTAGGACAAACTTGCCTTTTGGCATAGTTTTATACTCTGTATAAAGGGTGTTGGTTGAAATTACATGTGGCATGTTCCTACTATGAGACAACTTTCTCTCTCAGTTGTATAGTATCGTCTAACCAAAAACGTAATACAGAGGAATGTTGTACAACATATATTTCCGCTTCCTCTTCTCATGATGGGATGGATATATATAAGAAGAAGTGAGAGTTTTTGTAATGGAAAATTTCGAATTTTCCAGTTTAGTGAACATCATCATGAGCTTAACTTGTTGGCTTGCCACAAAGCTAAAATGCAATGTTAATGCTACATCAACCCTTCTTCTTCTACAACTACTATTTATATATACTATGGCTGTTTTTCAACCTTGCACATTCGATACATTGCATTACTACATTGTCAATAAGTTTGATTGATTTGATTGGTATTTTTAGTATTACTACTGTTGCAGCTGCTGCTGTGCGTGTGACATTGAAAATTCAAGTTCACAAATAAACAAACTACGACAAAGGACTTTTCTAAAAACTTTTAAGACAATCACAATAGTAGCCAAAAACTTTTCTCCTAATATACATTTTGCTTCATTGCAACTAATCAACATGATATACAATATGCATCTCTTCTTCTTATACCTCTTTTCTTTCATTGTTTATTATTCCTATCACGCTTTCCAATAAGAGGGATGAATTTCTATTCTCTCTTTCTCTAGTAAAAGTCTATCTTGTCGATGAGATGAGTGTTCTTTCTCCCCTTTGAGTTATATACGGCTTACTGCACTCTTTTCTCCATTGTGGTTTGACATTATAGGCAAAAAGTAATAATGTCGATACTTTTCGAAAACACAATGTCTAACCAGAAGAGAAAAGTTTGTCGTTGAAATTAATGTAAATTGAAGATGGATTGAGAGAAGCGCAGTCTGGGAGAACTGACTCATTTATTTTTCGTCGATGAGTTATGCTGTGAATGTGAGATGATCTCAGAGAAAATTTCTTCTTCTTCTTCTCTCTCTACATGTATATATGATGGATTGGTGAATTTTTACCCCTTCTGGCCACTCTTTTTTGGACATTATCTATGTACCCTTCAACTGAAACTGATTACCACTCATTATTTTAAGGATGTATAGAGCCCAGAGAAAGAAAGAAACACCTTTGAACTTTCTAAATAAAACTCAAGTCACGCAAAAGAGAGAAAACCTCTTTAGCATTCAGTTTTGTATCAAATATTACTCTCTGTCTCAAATTCACTACATGTATTTCATCTTTGATATTTTGATAAACCGAACCAAACTACAAAATAAGATATGCATGTCAAAAATTCAGCCAATCTGTTGGGAAATAATCTTTTTTTTTCTCTCTCTCTCTTATGTCTTCTGAGTATGTGTTGGTCTTGAATGACTAAACAGGATTTTGAATCTCATGTAAAAAATATTATATGGCTTATATTCATCCAATTTGATTTCAAAGTTTATACTACCTATAAGAACAAGGTGAAGTAACTCTTATAGTTGTTGGACATTGAGGGAGAAAAGAAGAAGAGAAAGTAGACGACGTAAGAGATCTTTTAAATCTTATTTTCTTCCTTCCCTTTTTGTCATTATGGAAATTTTTATAATGGTTCATTGCTTTTCTTCCCCTTTTTCCTGTCTTACAAGTTTTGCTTGAAGGCACTTATTCTTCTCCAAGATTTTCAAAGTTATTTTGACCACAATGTACATCTCTCAGAGATAATATCAGTAGCATATTATAGTGTCGTCCAATTAGTAATAATTAAAATGAGAGAAAGTTAGCTCTTCTAATCTATGCATGTAATCTGTATAGCCATTAATGTTTGACTTGAGGCTAAAATTACATAACAATTTACACACAAACTTCCTCTCTTTTTGTCTTTGCTTTAATGCATTAGAGGTTAGATCTTTTTAATGATAACATAAGAAGGCGTTCTTAAGAACAAAGACTTTTGTAATTTTTGGCGCCACTTTTCTCTATGCTAAATCTGTACAAAGTGCAATAAACTTTTGAGACAAGTTAAGTTTCACTAAGTACAATATTACATTAAAAGTCTAAGTACTCTCTGTTGTTGTTGAAAAAGTGAACATGTTAAAAATTCATTAAACTTTCCAATCAATAGTTTTTGTATTCCCAAAAAACAATGTTGTTCACAACAGAAAACTCTTCAAGTGTCTTCTATGCTGGTTTTAGAGTTTTATAGTGCAAATCCTGTGGATGTGTTTTGTGTGTATAAATATACATTTACTAAGAGGAAAATCTTTCCTCTTCTAAAAGTCGTTTCCTCCTTTCCCTTTTTATACGAAGACAAAGTTAAGTGACTATATTACTGGATGAAATTAAATGACGAAAGTTTTTCTTAGAGAAAGAGTTACAAAACTTATGTTACTTCATCATAGAACGAGACATTATGAAAATTTATTCGAACAGTCTCAACTTCTTATATATATATATATTTCCTTCTGGTTCTTTTTCCTTTCACTATTTTGTATACAGAAAAAAACACTGATGAGCTACTCAATACATAGCTAAGCCAGAAATGAAGACCTGGTTGCATACAAATTTCCTTGTAGAAGAAAATATTGAAAATATTTGACTCTAAATGCTAAAATTGTGTAAAGAATGCAGAGAAGATAACATTTCACTTATAGCTTTAAATGTTTACATCACACACTTAGATTCCATTTGAACAACAACACAAGAGAGATGAAGATTCTCTCGTCGTCGTCGTCTCAAACTAATAATAGTTTTAGTTACTTTTGTCATTTATGTATACATTCATGTTATTTGTACAAAAAGAGCATTTATAAGTTTTTGTGTATATGTCTTAGGGTGAGACAGAAAGAGATGAAAATATGGTAAGAGTGTAAATGTTCTCCAGAGAGACAAACTGCCCTTGTTATTGAGTCTGAGTTGAGTTTTTTCACACCTCTCTCTCTCTCTCTTTCTCAGCACAATCAAGCTAATGCATTTGCCTTTTGTAGAGATAGTTTACTCATAGTCCGTAACTTTTGTATTATTATGTCATTCGTTTGCATACATGTCGTACTAATCTTACTATATTCTTCTCCTTTTAGTAAGTAGGAAAACTTTTGTGTAATTTTCTTAGTGACTTCTACACACAAGACATAGAAAAAGAAGAGTCTGAGAGAGAGAGAAGTAGTAAGTAACAAAAAGTATTATATTCATAGATGCAAAAGGAGAGTAGAGCACCCCTCTCTCTCTAGTATACTACAGTTGTTGTATAAAGCTTTGTAACTTTGTGTGAGATTTACGGACTCAAAGGTATACTACACATCTCTTATGTTATATAACTGCATTCCACTTACTTTACTTAATACTTTGGCATAACTGGATTAAAGTCGAGAGAGAGAAGATGTTGTGTTCCTTACAAGAAGAATCACAGCATGTTACTTTACACTTTACTCTCTATTACAACAGGGAAAGGTTGCTTTAACTTTCAAAAGTAGTTTCATGATGATACCTTATAGTATAAATTGTGAATATATGTTGAGTAGAATGGAATAATAGAATTCATCACATATTGGCAAAACAAATATAAATCTTGTAACATTAGCACTGTCAGACAATTCTACTACAGAAGTATTAGTATTTCTCTTCTTTCTTCCTTTTCTTCATATAAGTTATTGTATAGCATCCAAACTTCCAAAATCAATTTACTTGTGTTTTCAAAAGCTAAATCAATTGCCAGAGCTAAATCACTCCTTGTTTGTTAGAAGCTAATGAGGTTAAGAGAGAGTTTGAGGTTCATAAGTGAAATGACGTTCCGTCTATAGATAAGAAAATAACTTTTTGTTGTTGTCTGTAGATCCTGTATCGTGTAGAAGAGCCTCTTTTATTCTTTTTATGAAGCCAGAAAATTGACAAAGTTTTGAGCGATTAGTACACTTTGTGATGATAAATCTCATGAGACTTTATATATCTTATGTTTTCATCAAAGCCAACAAAACTATGAACGTAGTAGTAGTAATATAGGGTCATTTGAAGTGGCATTTCCATTACTACTTGACATTAGTACAAGGGGATGAGAGAGAGAGAGAAAAGTATAAAAATAAAGTGACTACCTTCTTCTTTTCTTCTTAAAAGAAAGCTGATTGTATGAAGGACTATCTCTAATACTCAAGTGGCTTCGAGTCAAAGGTAAACTTTGTATATATATCTTTATATGTAGTAGGGTTGTTGGAAGAAGTGAACACACATTTCTTTTCTGTTTTTCTCTCATGAAACAATATGTCTGTTAGTCTTGAAAAGTTAAGGAGAAAGGAGCATATAAAACAATTCAAGTCTTGGTTATAGTTGTCAGTAGAATAAGAAGAAGAGTATTGGCTATAGAAAATAAAGTTTGATGTAGTATAAAACAGTCTAGTAGATAGTATATATAGATGTATGTAGTAGAATGCAATATATTTTGACCAAGACGAAATCAGTATGGTTTTCTCGTAGTTGGTGGCCAAACTTGGTAAAAAGAAAAAAGTGTAATATAAGGGACAGTTAGAGGAAACAGAAAAAGGCGTTCATTTCGTTCATCAAATCATCTCAAACTCAAACTGAAGCTTTTTGGCTGATGGTCAAGAGTATATAGTCTAGTCTAGTCAAGTCAACTTTGCTAAAGCAAGGTAGTTGGTATATATATAGAAAGAAAAAGGTTCTAGAAAGAAGAACAAACATAACATCCAGTAAAGAAAGAATCGAGTGTGCTCTTTTTTCTTGTGTGTTTGTAGTTAGAGCTGCTATTCAATTGAGCAAAAAGGGATAACCAGATCAAAACTATTTCGTCATTCACTTTACTCTTTTCTACTTACTTCTGTTGTCAACT
>VCNE01004402.1:0-51289 GCA_009869805.1 Oncopodura yosiiana | reverse complement strand
CTTGTTTTGTCTTTTTGAACTGCCTCTCCCTTAATGATGACAGTAAGTAGTAATTCAATAATTAATGTGTAGTAGTGATAATCAAGCCGGTGTGTCAACTTATATATGCCAAGTTGGTCAATAAATTCAATATCGCTCAACAACATTACACCTTACGATTCGTCTATAGCTTTACGTAATGCAATGTTTATATGATAATGCGTTGTATACTAGTGCAGTACGACGACGACGTCCCTGCCCAAAAGTGACTTTTAGTTTATGGTACGACTGTACAACAACTATAAGTGCAGTAGTAATATATATTTCTTCGGATAGATAAACATCTTTACACTCAAAATCCATATATTATATGCAGAGTGGCTATTAAAAATCAACCGTAAAAACAAAACATAAAATACTTTCCATGTTGTCGATTCCTCATCAGCATATCTTTCTATTATATCGTGTGCCAGGCCAAGCTATAACAGGTATAAAGAACCAGCTGCCATAAGCTATAAACTTTACCCTATTTTATATATCTATAGTAGTAGACTCGTTGACAATTACAAGTAATTAGGATTTTTGTAAAAATTGATCGATAGTAATGTATTCACCTTTTATGGAATATATAGGCTATCACCACTTGAGTGTACAAATATAGGTAACAAGATGATCTACATTTTCAAAAGCTACTTTATATGTTATGTACTTCTGAAAATCTAATAATCTAATGTATAATGAAAGTTTCAATAAACTAACCACAACACAAAACACTTATTTATTCCCCACCTACCTACTACTTCATAAATTTCTTAATGATATACAGAGAATAAATAATTGTATTATTGCATCACTCACTCATATCATCAGAGACAAAAAGTTTTTACATGTTAGCTCGTTAGTCCTTATTATAATACCTTACCCTAAAAGTCTAAAAAGTAATATCTATCATACAGAGGTCGAGTAAATAACGGTAATATGTCACAAGAGAACTTGATACGTTTGTTGACAGTGTGGAATGTTGTACTATATGAAAAGGCATAAGGTTTTTATATGAACATATATTTAAGTTATTTTTTTTATCTAGAGCCATGTGTCATTGTAGCCCTACGACAAAACTTGACAACAACATCCAAGTTGACAGTTAAAAGACCTAACCTATGTCACTGCACTGTGTCGTAATGATAATAATTGCTACATTGTTCAAATAATACACAGTATTGTACCAAATGCAATGGCTAGGTCGGTGTTTTATTAGTACATGAGACTCAATGTAATATTATTTTCTCTATAGAGTATTTTATTTGTTTAGGATGAGTCTTGAAAAAAATCCAGAGAATGTACGTTGACGACACGCCCAATATATAGATGGTATAGAGAGAGACACACATTGCATGTATTTACTCATCAGTTTTTGATCCCTGTGTGACCGTTAGAGTTGACTCGATCTCATTACATTAGGTAATAATGGGAATTGTTAATGAAGGCAATGTGAGACGGGATTAAATGACAAAATTCATTTTTATTTTGGTTGTTTTAAATTGATGCCGATTAGTTTGCTTCACTGGACTTGTGAGAAGAATTATGGAATAGATAGATGTAATTGAAAAAGCAACTTGGAAGACGGAATCAAATTTATTACCTTGGTTGTTTTAAATTGGTGCCGATTAGTTTATTTTACTTGACTCACGACAAAAATTTATAGTCTGAATAGATACACTGTAAGGTAATATATCGAAAAAATTATGAAAAAGTTAGAAACTTTTCATCTATATTTAGTTTTTTTCTAATCTAATCCAGAATAATGAGTATCAGAGGGAAAGAGTTTGAAAAGGGAGAAGAGAAAACAGAAGCAAAGTAATTACTACACCCAGTTACAATATTATTATCGTGACAAGTATGGAGAATAAATTATCCCAGTCTCTGTTGTTGGTCTGGTTCTACTATAGTGCATAATGTCATCTTGTATAAAGTTACAAAGTATGGCAGTTAGAATAGAACCACATAGTTTGTCGAATGTGAACTTGAAATACTTGGATTACATTATATTGAAGTTTAAAACCAGTAGTCAGATATTATAATACTCGGGTTGCAAATGTTGCTCTAGAAGAAGAATACGAGAGAGGGTAAGAGAAAAGAGAGATGCACTTGGGCTGATTAACACTAAAACTTTTGACAGAAATACAAGACTTCTCATTAGTCTCCTTGTAATTTACGTTGTAATGAGAGAGAGAGAAGGCTGCGTTGACAAACGAGAAAAGTCTCATTTCAAATTCCAAACTCTCTAACTATCTACATATAATAATACACCACTATCTCAATGCTAACTTTAAAGTTCCAAGTTCAATGTCAAATTGACTTAAAGAAAATAAAACGACGTATTATTATAGAATCTCATAATGAATTATATTTTGTACAGAATCTACCCAAAAAAAATTTGCCAAAATAATCCCACGCATGTTAAATGATATCTAAATAATTTGCATTACTATCCACTTAGCAGCCACCACCCATCATGTTTAATCCAAGACATGACATAACATGGTATATAAAAAACGCATTAAATGTGTATACGCAATAAAAGTCTGGGCATAAAGTTCTGTCTGAATCTCATTAGCAGTTCATCGTCTGGTCCACCCAACAGCAAGAAATCAAAATTCAAAAAGTCACAATCTGAAACCGGACTTGAGCTCACACTCACATAGAGTGTCAACTCAAGAATTGTGAGAACAAGACAAACCAACAAGGAAAGGAAAAACAAGACAACGACCGCAAGTTGAACATTAATGCAATGTCACATGCTCAAACTCACTAATGTATCTAATGTCGACTCTTGTTATTCAAATGACAATAACACAACACGCTTCTACATATGCAACGTATATATAGCTAATAAAACCTGTACAAATTTACATATAACAAGCTTTTGCAATGCTAAGAGTCTTTGCTATATTAGATTTTAATGAACGATGTAACATTTATTTAAATGTGTTTTCAATATCTACAAGAGTTCTTTAATGTATGTATATATACTGTACTCATTGTTTCCTATTTCCTTTTCTTATTTTATATTTTTACAGTGAGTGAGCATCCTAAAACATTTCTGAGTTGTCTCAAAGTATTTAAACTTTTAGAGTTTTTGGTCTACTGCTGAGCCATATTTTTTCTTTCGTGCGGGATGGTCTTTACGAGTCTATATAGAGATGAGAGACTTGGTTTAAAATATGATATTTGGTATTTACCTTTTACCTTTTCAAGCAATGTCTGCCCTTCAATGTAATAACCATGTCCATGCTTGCATCATGCACCTCATTTCCGATGGATAGAAAAAGTCTTATATATGTGTAGAGTGCACTCTGTATTCAATTCACATTTCGTTTTTTTGGTCAACGAACCAAAGAGAGAAAGAGTGTTTTTATATTTTATGGTCACTTCACTAACATTGCCATTGCTATACAACTTTAATACTACTGTCCAAATAACATGTAATGCTTATCGTTGTTTAAAAAGTCATTTTTATATTTTTCCTATAGCTGACCATAAATGACAGAGGAATTTACTTTGGCACTCAGGTGTAATTTTTTCTACAGACTAAATTATAAATCAACGAGAGAAAGAGTATTAACTTATAACAAGCTGATGAAATGAGAAATTGCATTGCTATGCAAGGAGAGAAAAAAATATGGTACACATTACACAACATTAATGTGTTGCAAAGGAATTTTTAGCTCTAGAAAAGTATTTATTACCACACATTCCGTAATGTGTAATAGAACTTTTTGGAAGTAAAGGAGTATATTATTATTTTGTTCTTTAGTTTCTCATTCCAGTGTAGACGAGAGAGAGCATCTGTATTTTTCTATCGACAATGTTTAATGTTTATGAGAGAGAGAGAGGAGGATTTTAGTTCGACTCTTAAAAAAAGTATCTTCAATCTCTTTTTGACCAGGGTATATAACAACGGCTTCCATACTGAACCGTAACTAACTATTTTCGACAGAAGAAAAGGACCCTAACTATGAATCTTCCCTTTAAATAGTTTCATCCCATTGCATCTAATGACTTTAGATAGGATATATTCTATTGTAGGAAAAGGTATATATATAGAAGGTAGCAGGATTTTGAGCAGATGGTTGTTTGGTTCAAATTGGACCAAAACCTCATTTCTAGAAAAAGTATAAATCACAGACTGAAAAAGGACCTTAGTGTGTCAGCTAACTTATACATACAAAAAATACTCTACTGCAACTTGGCTAAATTAAATTCAAGTGGTTTATAGTATAGTTTTATGGCTACTTTTTGAGTATTTAGTTAAAAAAATCTTATGTCATGTCGCAGCTAAAAACAAAACAAAATAAAGTAGAAGCGAAGCTCATTTCCTATTCAAATGATTTTTTCTTGTTTCCAACATTCGTCTTACTCAAGAGTAAAGAATTGTAAATGTACGTGCACAGTGTATAAGATGTGTTATGTGATGTTCTCTATATCATGATCTCTCTATATAGTAGATACACATTTTCTGACTCTTTCCATTTGATGAACATGAATTGTTGAATAGATATATTTCCCGAAGGAAGTTGGTTACTTTTGCTGTACAATATTAAATCCCAATGTTATCAAAGAGAATCAAATAAATATTCCTTTGACTCACTGACATATTCTCTTTCTATAGGATGTTATCTCATTTCTTCATCTCAAGTCACATTTGTCTTTTTCAACTGCAGTATTGATTTGAACCTTGAGAATTTTCTTCTACATCTACATGATGTCATTATTTCTCTGAGATTACAGTTTCTACATTTCTTTTCTAGTGAACTAATTGCAATTCTTTAAGTAGCTAGCCTATGTGAAAAACACATGAGAGCAACAATAGCATTTGTGTTTAGAAAAGCCCCGTATGAATTCACCGAATAAAAAAAGACAAGCAAAAGAATCAAGAGACCACCTACACAAGAAATAAAAGAATTGTGTGATCATCACTTTTTTCTTCTCTTCTTCGACCCAGCACCTGTATATAAATTCTTTTCGTCTTTACTTTTGTCTCAGCTTCCTGGATCAATTCTAAGACTTGTATTCGACAGAGGTCAACAAAACTCTGCCATTCTTTTTTTATTCTGGTCTTGTGTGCAAAACAGTTGAGCCATATAGAAAGTTTCTACTCTGCACCTTAGTTCCATTAGTCTAAAGTGAAGTTCCAACGTGAACGCAATGCGCAATTCCCTCGATAGAGAAAAAAGTACGATAGGAAGAAGAAGAATATCTTTTGAGAACAAAAAATAAAGAGGTTCACATATATGGATGCAGAATGAAATATCGAGAATATAATTGCCGTCTACACAATATGCTTTGCTATTTTCTTTCTCAATAGCTAAAAAGGAATTTTTTTGGCACAGGAATGAAGATGAAGAGAAAGAAAAAAATGTTTGCAAAAATATTCGCATCAGCACATCTCGGATATAATGCAATATGTAAGTAAAAGTCTAGAGAGAAAGTTGTTTCACAATCCAATCTGTAGTAGAGTAAATGTAGGTGAGAATTTTTGTTGGAAATAACACGTCGGAAAAATAACATGAGTTGGCTGACTGCAGCATAGCATTATTACAAAAAGAGAATCAAGGCACGTATACTAAAGATCACGAACTAAAAACTATACATATAAGAACGAAGGCAAAAAGCTGAAAAAAATCATGCTGGAGAAAATAGTGAAATACCGGAATATTATACAACAAGGAAAGAAGGATATATAAAAACAACGATGAAATATTATGGATAGCATAAAACGATTTTTCTTAGTGGTGAAGGCGTAAGAATAAGGAAAAAAGCGGAGCAAAAAATGAATGCCTGTCTTGAGATCTCTAGAGTGAGAAATTCATTTTCTTGTTGCAATCTGCCAAAATTTTTTTTTGCATCTATAGGAAAATTAATCTTTGGAAATCTGCAGCGAATCTTTCTCTAACCGATCTAATTTAACCAAAAAGGAGAACATTTTTCTTTACTTTAAAACATTAGTAGTCGCTAAAATCTCGCACAATTTTTACCGTGGCTACTCTTCAATCGTCAAGAAGTGAAAGAACTAAAAATCTTTCAAAGATCGATTCTACTTTCTTTTTGCACTTCTCTGGACTTGAGTCAAAGACTAGAGTGAAACCTTTTTCTACTTTTTTTCCTCTTGTACAAATTCTACTTACTTTACTATATCCATTGATTCTTTCATGTGTGAGTAGAGAGTCTAGCATTCTTAGATACACGATGCTTTCAACTTTCTCTACGTCGTTTTCATCTTCTTTTTCTTCTTTGAGACCTTTATGTCTAACACCCACTGCCATCACCAAAACCACATATAGAGTTGAATTTCATTCTCTCTTGTAAAGGATTTGAAATCTATAAAAGAAAGTAGAGAGAGCATTTCTATTCTTTTCTCTCCATTTTCTATTGCAATCAGATTCAGTTGAGTATTTTTAGGACCCAACCCTTTTTCTTACTATTACAACAAACTATTATAGTTCTTTGGCATAAAACCGCACCTCGACTCAATAGATATTCAATTCTTTGAGAAAGTGAGAGTTAAAGCAAAGGAATTTCACTCTGGTCTACTTTCTACACTTCCTCTAGAAAAAAACCTTTATGAGAAAGTCATCGTGAGAAGACAGTTGGCTGTTGAAGCTCAAGAAGTTTTCTTAAACAAACTTCTTGTTCTTCTCTACCTTCGATTTCTTCTTAAGCTCCTATAAACTCTAAAGGTATTCTTAGGAGAAAAAAACTTTGTCGATTGGAGATTAAGGATTGAGTTTCATTCCTATAAAGATGCACCTTGTTATTCTCATATAAACTAGGAGTAATGGTAATTGGATGGAAATGTTTATTTTCTCAAATAAAATTGCATAGATGTATACATGTGTGTCTGGGTAAACGTTAGAATGTAAAACATGGAATAAATGCATAGCAAGAAATCAATGAATTGTAATATAGAAGTGAAAAAGAAATGAGAAAATGCAGTTTCAAGCTCTTTCTATTCAAATTTCAAACTACAAATCTCTTTTCAAAACCGCAACGTTTCACAATTCACAATCCTCTTGTTAGATGAGATGAAATACTCTAAGGGAAGCAATGCGTAATGGTGTAAATTTATTCAAACCGTTCAGACTGAATTAATTGGATCGAATAAAATCCCGGAGAAACTCATTAACACTCACAATACGTTTGGAAAGTACAAGTCGTCGTTTTCGTTTCTATTTAATCGCCTTACAACATGGAGAATTATACATTGAAAAGTTGGAGGTGATCAGCACTATATAGTAAAAGAGGAGAGAGAGAAGTTAGAAGTATGAAGACAAGATTAGACCACAAAATGCTTAGCTCTCTTTCGGCTTTTTAGTATTATCGCTCTTCTCATACAACTACAGTCATCATCACTTGCCATCATTTACGGTGAGATGAAAACTATAAAATTCTCCCTATAAATATAATCCGAAGAATTTGCTCAACGGCACATACACACGTTCACAGAATTCTTTACGGACATGGTTTCGATTAAAACTTGAAAAGCTATATTAATGCTAACAAGACTTAACGCACATTATAGAACATTTCTCATCAAAGTCAAAGCTATATAGGAAACGGTCAGTTGAGTCCAGCTGAGGATTACAAATGTTTTAGTAACGCCCAAATTAATCGTTTGCTTTAATCACTCACTTCAATTATCACTACATAAAATAATTCCCTTGCTCTACAAATTACTTAACTTGTTAGCAAAATGTTCAGTAGAACAAATTCCATTGTAGAGCTTAGTGATCTGATGAGTTACAAGGTAAACAAACTATGATCAAAATATCAACGGTATATATAAAGAGTCATATCATCATCAACAAACGATTATCACTATATATAAATCAATTATCTCCCTCTTTCTACCTTCCGTTTTAATTTGTATGTAGACGAATTTACTAGTGCATAAAATTGACAAAAAAACCTAATGGTATCATCACATTGTAAATTGCAAATGAGAAGACAAGATGCATAGGCACAACCAGAACGAGAGCTGAATTATATTCTAAAGTCTCACATGGAGATTTAACAACAGTTAAGTTACTCTTGTCCGCATATATAAACTTATACAAATGACTGTTGAAAATCTCTCTAAACCTATCATTATCTTCATCATCAACAATAACTTAAGAGAGAAAAGCTAAAACGTTATCATTTATATATATAGCATTATAATGCAAAAAAAAAGAGTTGGGCACAAGATGCTACTCACAGCATGATATGCAATTTTGTATGTGTATATGTAGCAAAAGTTTATAGAAGATTTTTGATTAGCATGAATTTGTCTCTTGTATGAGTCAGCTATTTAATATTTGCTAGTCGTTAGTAACTGAATTTGTATTCGAAATTTCAAAATGATGTCAACATCCCTGTCACTGTTATCAAAATAATTTGCAAACAAATTAAGTGCATTTGACTGCCATTTAATATTTATCTGAAGCGTTAGCTACAAAACTTTTAATTTTATTTAGTTTAGAACCCTAACAGGATTCTTTTATTTGAATTGTGCATTCAATTGACTCATTCACTCTCTTCTTATTTGTCTACAGATCATTCAAGCCGAATCATTTTCTTCCAGTTTCTTCTGTAGGGCAATGTATAGATAACTAGAAGACGATCTTTTCTTTGACTCTAAAGAAATTGAAGTTGCGTCGTATAAAAAGAAAAAAAACGAGAGCACATTCAATTCACATCTCTTCTTCTGCTCTGCTTACAATACACATTACTATTCCCATTACACTACAAAACAGTAAAGATGCAGAGAAAGAAAAAACAGACAATAAGAAAGAGTCTCTCTATCTGTACTGGATGACTATTGAAAAGCAACGAAGCATGTGATTCGTAGTTATAGTCCAGCTGCATTTTAAGCTCTGGACTTGTCTTTCACAAGAGCTTCTCTTTCTGTCCAAAGATCATTTCCAATTCTACAGAGTAGTTCCTTTTTTTACTCTACTTTTAGACATTTGCTTTCCCTACCTTCACTATATGTCGTAACTTTTGGAACTAATTTGTTAATAGAGGAAATAGATCTTAAGGCAGGTGTATTACATGAGTTAAGTCAGAAAGAAAAAGAAGCACTCTATTTTATCTTTAAGCACATGGGACAGGACAGCTAATCAAGTCGAGATAACTTTTTTTCTTATATTGTCCTCACCTTTTGTACTCTACTAGAATTGAGAGACAGAGTCTCATAAGAAAAGAATGATAATGGTTATTATATATCCGTGGACTGATTGAGAACAGCAGTTTCATTACATAAAGATAGAGCACAATACTCACCTTAAGGCTTACATAGAAAAAAGAAGGAAACAAAACAAACGTCTAGAATTCAATATCAACATCAAGTCTCATCTTCAGATAAGACAACCGAAGCATAAGACACTTGAGCTACAATGATTTTGCTTCCTCCTTATTTTCCAATGTCCAGCAGAAAAACATTGGAGTGTAGATGAGATTGAGCTAAAACGAACTTTAAACAAATAACAATTCTTCTCTATACTCTATTTTGAAAGGAGAAAAAATCAGTCAAGTGAAGAAGCATTGAGTCGAATGATTCTCAGATGCTCAAATTGGATTTTCTATTTCAAGGGAACACAGAGAGAGATAGAAAGAATGGTGAATCAATATTGAATTTAAAAATAAGACGAGAGATAATCAACAGAATGTAAAATGCAATGGTCAACAATTCCAATCAGTAGATAAAATAAAAAAGGCTCACATCAAAGATAATAGTGCAATGGGAAAGAGAGCGAAATGATCAAGAATATATCTTTTGCTGTCAATGCAATTTACAATCAGACAATCACACTTTTTCCTATAATTCAAGAAATGGTGCAATACGATTACATTTTTTTCTGATGAGTAATACCACAATTGATTGTTTGTTTATTTACACCAAAAAAATCAACACTCATCAAGGAAGAGGAAAGACAATAATGTTATTTGCATATCATTTAGCACTTTATTAACTCAGCAATTTCGAAAGAGTTCTGACTGTGGTTGAATGAATTTATTGACCTGATTAGTCTAATTGACAATTCTCTATATATTGATGCCATTTGTTTTAAGCTACATATTTCGTGATTTTTTTTGCTACAAATGTATCTCTACTAAATAAATGATGGTGATTTTTTGATGAAAAGGGCGTTTTTCTCGTGAGATGACAGAGCCAACTAACTTTGTGCTGAGTCCGAAGTCCTGCCAGTCACTTTACTGACCCTTTTCTATTCCCTCGTTACTAAATAAGAAGAGTAAATGTTCTCAAAGGACAATAGAAGGCACATAACATCAGACAGATAGATGACACAGTCAAAAGTTTCTCAAAGTCCCAATTGTGCTCACTCACTTCACTAATAAAGATCTGTTAGTTCAGCTCTTTAGCCAAAGTATACACATAAGAGATTCATGATTTTAGATTTCATTTATACATACTCTTCTCAATTTTAAAAAGAGCCAAGGACACACGACATCACTATAAAATGCAATTGAAAATTGGATTGTCTGACACACGACATGTGACACTTGTATAGATCGAAAGTCAAGAAAAAAAGTTGACATCAGAGTTCAACTCACAATTACAATTTATATATCTTCCTTCAAAATCTCTCATGCTATGATCTTTCTTGTCTCCGTGTGAGAGATTGTTTTATTCATGTAATTTCATAGTTGTGAGTTTTTCTTCCCAAAAATTACATGAGAAATATTCTAGTTTATTTTCCTCTATGACTTTCAATTTCTTCTTAGGCTTAAACTGACGTAGAGTGATGTGTTTTAAGCTGTACACTAGGATTCCGACAAGTGTAGCGAGGTTTGAAGATACAAATTGCTGATACGACGCCTGTTCAACTTTAATAATATGTTTCTCTTTAAGATTGAAGCAGAAGAATCCTAGTGAGTGAAAGATGAGCAGAAAATGTCACGGAGAGTGAAGCTGGAGTCCAAATAGGGGCCACAAAAATAAAAAAAAATCAAAGAGATATAGAAAAAGGTAAGAAAAGGCCCCCCTGCTAACAACAACATTCAAAGTCTCTGTTCAAGTGACACTTTTCTTATTTGCCCAAGCTCTTTAACCTATCAACCTTTTCCCATTGTTAGCCCAAAGAAGTATAAAAACTCAATAGTTTTTCTTGTCTTCGTCATCTCACTCACTCTCTCTATATAACTTATATATGACATGAAGAGCTAAAGAGAAACAAGAGTAACTCTTTCCCATTTTATCTTATCCAATCCACCAAATAAAATGAAGCTTGTTCAGCACGGCATGATCTCATCCTAAAAAAACTATATGATACACATTATCCTATCAATACACACACACAAGACAACAACACAACAACAAACGAGAGAAGAAGAAGAAACATTTGAAGAAGAAAACCAACACCCTTTTTTCTATTTCTTGTATTGATACAAGTTTCTTTTTAAATTGTAAATCAAACTGTTATCCCTATCTAGTGTGTAACACAGTTCTCATCTGACAGAGAAACAAGAACGAGTCTTGCTACATTTAATTTCTTTTCACTTCTGGATCTCTATCGCCCACATTTGCATATAAGCTGTCTCATCATAGAGAGCTATAGATTTTTTTCTACCACATGGCCATTGACATTTGGACCATAATTATATATCAACATGCTTCCAGGGATATGTGACTAAAAAGATTAAATTATTGCAAGTTTGCTTTTATGCCGTTTCATTATTTTTAGAGCTCTTGTTTGAATTCAATGCACATCAGAGTTCAGCTGTATGAATATATAAAAATCTACTTTCCCAATGTAATTTCAGCCGACAGAGTCTCACATACATTCTTTTAGTTTTTATAGAATTGTGTATAAGTAATAAAGTGTTTTTATTCAATGTGAGTGAGCTGTTCTCTTCTCTCTCTTCTCTTGCTATCAGAGAAAAAGATCATTCGGAGAGAGTCTATTGTTTACAACCCATTAGCCTCGAGCTGGACACACCATGTCCAAATATTCCAGTTTGAAATGATTCATGGAGCTTTTGGCAATCGAATAGAGAGAAACCTTATTATCTTTTTCGGTTCCTACTGTAGAAGAACTAGTTTCATTCAAACAACGTTTTATACATATATATGTATTCAATTCCCATGAAGAGAGTAATCCTTAAATAAAATATAGGGGCTCTCTTTTGGCTATAGGATTTTGTAATGCACTTCTGTTTTGGGATTAAGGTCTCTTCTTCTATTGTAAAAATGCATTGACTCATATCGAATGTTATAGTTAATCTTTGCTTACGCATGTAGATATGGCAAAAGCAAAAAAAAGTATTTGTCTAAAAGTTTTTGAGGCTTACCCCTGGCGTAGAAGCTGAAGGTCCGTATGGGTATTGTGTCCAAGCTAGTGAGCTTTCTTCTGTTGTGTCCAATAGAACAACTGTAACAAAAAAGAAAATTCACATTTCAATACATGTTAGTTATACTATAGATTAGAGTATAAAGTTGTGAGTTTTGTCAATTGCGGATGATGAAACGATGAAAACGTACTGAGAGAAAAACAGTCGTGATTCTTTTACCCAAAGTAGAAAAAGGTTTATCAATCGTATATAAATGAAGCGTGACCATTGAGTTCAAAGCTGAAAAAAATCAGCAGGCGCCACTAACAACAATTGATTTTGTCCCTTTTACCAGCCCTTTGAAAATCATAATTGTATTACAGTATTAACATTTATGTTTCGCCTTCACATGTCGTGTTTATATATTGAAAGAGATGAAAATCACTGTTTTCAAAGTTTCACCCCAAAAAAATCTTTACGAGTAGAGGAAGTGATCAACAATGTAGATTTTGACAAGTATCTCAATTACATGTGGACGACGCTCATTTCAATCTTTACAGATACACATCAATGAAACTGGAGCTAAAGGAAAATCATGCTGAGACTAAATATCAATTCAAAATCCTATTCTCTCCTCATCAGCCATAATAATTTAGCCAGATGCCAAAATCATTAGTAGTATATAGTTAGAGAGTGAGCAGAACTAAATAAGTTTTTTTGATGTCGAAAAAAATTTCCATTTCCCATAATTTAATTCCCAGCTCCATTTCCAACTTGTCTATTTGCTTTCTTTTTTTTGCTAGCATATAATAATAACAGTGTTCTCTACTCTCAAATAGTTACAATCTTGAAATAAATAGGCTACAATTTTAGGTTTTCATTGCTTATATAAAGATATAGAGAGAGAGATCTGCGTGTGGAACTACTTATTCTTCATTNTAATAATAACAGTGTTCTCTACTCTCAAATAGTTACAATCTTGAAATAAATAGGCTACAATTTTAGGTTTTCATTGCTTATATAAAGATATAGAGAGAGAGATCTGCGTGTGGAACTACTTATTCTTCATTTCCATTTCAATTCTCCAGATCATCATTCTCGATTTCGTAGCTGGCAAATAAATATACATACTTCTCTCTCTCTTATTTCCTTCCAGGCAACGAACAACACGCACACATTTCATATATACGAAAGAAAATTTCATGCAGAGTTAGAGTTGAGTGTTGTGTGCTTTATTATGGCTAACTATAAACACACCATCATAAAAAGATATAACCACGAACGAGAGAGTCTCTGAGAAATATATTTTAGTTTTTTTACTACTACTTCTTCTATAGTCATATATATTTTTGCATGTGAAAATTTTTGTACTGGAATGTAGGAAACTGAACTTACTACTCATTTTCCCATTCCACTCGATAAATAAATAAAAAAGTATTCAAAACAGAGCCAGTAATAATTCAAAGTGGGGCAATTGAGCATAATCATTATTGAGTGTTTGTTTTTTTCTTATTACTCTCTACGATTTACATCAAATTTTGACCAGAGCTACTATAACAGCCTTGTTATCTCAAATTGCTTCGTGTGCCCATTACAAAAGTCAGACTTGAGAGTAATAGTACAAGATTTACAATGCAACGAAAAAAAAATCATCTAAGACGACGATAAGGGAAAACAACAACACTTTTCTTTACTTACTTCCGCTTCTTACAAGAACAACGTTATATATGCTTTCAACAAGGCGACATATGTTATAGCAAAGAATTATTAGCTTCTCACCCAAGAAGTATAAAAAAAACTTCTTTTGAAATATCAACGCGTATATAAAAAGTATCTTTATGTCGTCTTCATCTTATATGATGAGAACCGAGATGAAGAGCATAAGAAGATGAGATCGTCGTCCTTTACACTATATGAGATAGGTAAAGACATAAAAAGCTTTAAGAACAACTGAAAAGCGTAAAAATTTTCTCGTGCACATATATATAAAAATGAGACACTGTACAGCAAGTGTACACTATATTCTCTGGGAGTAACTGAAAACTCCCATATTATTTCCTAGCAAAGACACATCTAAAAGACAGCAAAAAAGATCTAAGGCTACCTTATGGAATAAAAGCCATAAAAAATTCTTTCTCTACCTGAAACGACTAAAAACTGAACACAGTGATGACAGTTTACTTAAGAACACGTAAAATCATAAAATTTACACAAAACACAAGAAGAGGAAAGAAAGAAGAAGACGAGCCTTAAAATCAAACATCCTTCTTCCTTTTTCTATAGAATTTTCTGTTGATGCAATATAGCCGTAATTGTGAGACTGACTTGACTCTTTTTTTTCATAGAGCCTCAAGCTAATCAAAGACGTTTCATTCCGTCACACACCTGCCTTGCCTATAATATAGTAGAATGCAGAAGCAAGAGAGTTTCAAGAAATTCTTGTACCTTAAACTTTTTATTAAAGCCATGATGATCATCGATGAACATATATAGCTATATAGCTATATAGTATATAGCATATATGGTTAGCATATATAGTGAAAATTCAATCGAGTCTAAAATCAATTAATCGGTGTCCTCTTCCCGTCTCCACCCTCTAAATTTCATCAAGACATGATCATGCATGATTTTTTTCTCTCTACCTTCTTTTCAAGAGCTATAACATGTAACATAGCTCGAGCGTCTCTAAGGCTAAAGATGCAATTTAAACCAACACTCCTTTTTATCTTGTCACAATTTTGAATTGAGTGTGACAATAGGAAATAGACTGGAAGAAAAAAAAATTTCATATGTGTGTGTGATGCAACATGTATAGATGGTATACTAATAAAACTAGACAAATAAATATGAAAATTGTTGGACAACAGCCCGAAGAAATGTACAGAGAGCTATATATAGGAATTGAGATGAGGTGTGCATACAATGCTTATAAACATATCACAAGATGCAATGCAGCGTTTATTGCTATTTGCCTATTGCATTCTGGAAGATGGAAAAAGTTTAGTCTTCTAGCTTTGTATGCAGAGGAAACGACGACATTGAGATATTGTAGATTGTAAACATAATAAACATTTACAATGTACAAACATTCAAGAGACGAAGAAGAGACTTCAATTTCTATCCCAAGGAATGGCATGTGAAGAACACAAGGCACTTCTCATAAATAAAAGGTAAAGAGGGTCTTCGAAGAAAATATATAAAGAAGTGAAGGTTATGAAGGTTCGATGCGACAAAATGCATGTCTCAAGTTGTCTTTTGTCACTGGGGGTCGGAGAAGAAGAATCCCTGAGGATAAACATTTCTCTTCTTCCGATCATCTTCTTACGTAATGTAAAGACGAGAGATTCTTTGCTTATAGGCGAGTGGTGAATAGATATAACTAAAATATATTTCAAATCGTCCACAGCCAACAAAACGACTTTAATAAGCGTCCAACTTGAAATGAATTTCTTCCTTCCGTATTAAAAAATTGACAAGTCAATAACAAATTGGTACTACTTTTCCTATTATATTTTCTATATTAAAAATCGTGCATTTCTTGAAGGTGTCAAAATACTCATTTTCATATTGAGCATCTCATCAAAAAAATTCCTTATGCTATGCTAAATAGACATCTTACTGTAGCTGTGCTATTTATCAAATCTTTTTAATTTTGTTGTTTTTTTTCTACTGTCTCAACATCAGCCAAGCCAATCATTGAGAACAATAATAAATGAATGAAATGTACCGTTGTTGTTTCAAAAGCAAAAGTAATACACGCACAAATCTTCTTAAAACAAAAGCACAACTAATTTCTAAAACTAGACATCACTCTTGCCATTATTTAGCAATGTAGCGTCTATGCTGATGATAATAGCAAGCAAACATGAAAATAGAATGAAGTATAAAAAAAATTCACAAAAACAAATTTCATTTCGTGTTTCCGACAATAAGACAACTCCCTATTGTTTCCTTCACACTATGGCAAAAACTATAAACAACATAACACGTGAGATACTCATTTACTTTCACACTCTGAACAATCATCATCATCATCATCCACACTCACAAATATATATGTAAGTGTACTTCCTCACGAAAATATTTCTTCGGCTGCCATCACATAAATTCTTCCTAGTTGAGAAAAGAAACGATTGCCTGGGCTTTAATAATAATGGCAAATGGGCTCTAAAGATATTTCAAAATGAAAGGTAAAGAACTACGAGTCTATATGGTGGTCATCTAAATGTGTGTCCAAAACTATTATTATTTTTTCTTTCCTCTAAAACCTCTTCTCCAACTCTTTCATTTCTCTTCTTGACCATCTAAAAGATCTAAAAGAAAAAGACAGTTCAATGGCTTTCGCAAATGGGTTATATTCATGAATTCCTCTTCTTAGCACTAGATAAGTTTTATACTCAAAGGGCAGGTCACCAAACCATTGTCACCACATTTCGTTCCCAACTGTTCTCCAAGTCTCCACCTTAACGACTATTGCCAGCTGATACTCTTTGACATGCGACAATAAGAAAGAAGAAAAAGTTGAACATAAAAAAGTATAAAGTGCGGAAGTCTAAAAGTGCTGGAGAAACGGAGCAAGTTTTCATGTTAGAAGTCCATTGGCAATATCAGTAGTTAGCTTAACACCATTTATATAACTCCCATCCCATTTCATCTCTCGTCTTGTGGATATTTCAACAGTTGCCTTTTACTGTTATCGCCCTATAGACCGATTTAATTGAACTTGAAAATGATATTGGCCACATTCTTCTTCTGTGCTAAGGGTTCACATTGGAAAAGTTTAGCTAATCATTAGGATTGTTTTTGGTGCGCCACAAAAATATTATTTTGGACATTTGCGTTTATGTGCGTAATGAGTAAAAAAGTTGGAGCTAATTGAATGGCTAAGTTTCTTTGAAGTTTGACACCGCTGAGTATTTTTCTAAAGCATTTACACGTAGAAATTGACAATTAATTAGATTTGTCGCTTTCTATTCGTTTCTTTTAATATTGAAATAATTGACGACTTCAACGTCGTTAAATATTTTTCTTTACATATTTGAACGTAAAATATTTAAACTTAGGTGTCTTCTAGTAAATCTGAAAAATTAAATTAAGTCGTTTCCGTTGCCCAAAGTAATTTTTAATAAGACTATCACGCCTCCACTTATTTGCCTTCTTTCTGCGAAATTAAATGACTCACTTTGAATGTCAACAGTAATAAAACTACCTGTGCATAATACTATACAGCCTCTTGAATTATTCGCAACTGTCAAGCAAAATAAACACTCTACAAAATTGAATGACATGACATTTCTTAGAGAGGTCAAGTTGAGTTAGAGCGAAAGCTACTATCTCATATAATCAAAGACTTACTTCTTAACTCAAGTTTGATTTTGAACCTTAATAATAATATGCAAGCCTTCTTAACTTTTAAAACTAATGTCAAGAAAATACACATTATAAAAGATATGTTGTTTGAACTTGGAAGAAGAGAGTGGTGGGCACGCAATGCAAAAATGCAATGGGAACACATTAAGACAGTCGGCTTTAGACTCTTGTAGCAAAGTTTTGAAACTTCATTTAAGAGTCAGAAAGAAAAGCTGTCAAGAAGTGAACAAGTGAGCCAAGCCAAGAAGTATAAAATGCATATTGCTACCTTTCTAAGAATGAGACTTCTTTTTTAACTTGATGTTTTAAGCCCATGTTAAAATCAGAGTTGAGAACTCTTTACAACATTGCAATGTCAGCCTTCTTCTTCTCTTCAAAAACTCTTTCTAAATGCTTAGCTGAAAAAAAAGTCAAGTTTCATTCTAAATTCTGGTTACTACCACATAATATCTTACGTTCTATCTCCTAGTTTGTAGAGTGTGAGTGTACTAGTAGTTACTTACTACTACATTGTTCAATTCAAAGTGATGATGATGATGAAGCAAAGAACCGGTTTTTATTTCAATAATTGGTCGTGTATTCTAAAACTCTCTTTCTCTTCTCCTGTCTGTCTCTCTCTCTTTTACTAAAGAAGTAAAAAGTTCTGAAATGCTGCTCTTCACTCTTTATGGATACGATATTCTCTTTTGATAAAATAGCAAAATGCATTCAATTCACTCTTCCAGTGCAAAATGCTCTTTTCAAAGGCAACAGCTAATGGTATATAACATTCCTTTCGCTTTTCATTTTATTCAGAATATTTTTTCTCTTTACGTTGTCGTCGTCGTCCTATTATTTCATTTTCTATGTAAGTTTTTACTGTCGTGTTGTCCATCTGACATTAGTTGTGTGCTTATAAACCCGACAGACATATCATGTTTCTTATTTACGTAATGCTAGTGCTACTAAGGATGTAATAAGGCTCATCTCATTTCTTCTTCACTCTTAGAAAATATATTCCCACCGCTGAATTGTTTTTTGTTTGTTTTTTCCTCTATATAGTACATTTCTATATTAGAATCCGCTGTTAAAGTAAACTAAATTCTATATTTAAGTAGAATAAGTAGCTTGAAGCTTCTTTCCAATGTAATATATTAGATCTCATGCGGTGCTGTTGGCTGTTGATGATTACTTTCTTACTTTCGACCATTTAAAATAACAAACTCTTTGGTTTGATGCTTGAAGCGGTTACATAAACTCATACATTTGTAAATGTAGTTCAATTTCAGTTTCTAATATAAGACTAATATTATCTAACCTACTTCTTCATCGTCATCTGTCATATATGTTTTCTATATGAAATACACGAGGCTATATATGTATAAGTATTGTTGGTAAAGAAGCTGAAATTAAAGTGAAGGCTTTTGATTCTCATTATGAGGCTACTCACCCTTCTCTCTTATCTTCACATCTTGAAGTTTTGAAGGAGTTGATGTCTCTGAGGCTAAGTAAATATAAACAAATATAAGAGAGCTCTGTTGAATTTATGAGTAAGAGAGAGAGACCTTCAATTACTTAGCAATTGATATATGATTCATCATTATAAGATATATTATTACACTTGACCAAAATCAAATCTAAGAACAAACAATGTTTGAGAGTCAGTTCAACTACTTACTATTCCATGTTGGTTTTAAATTATTATTAACTGTGCCCTATATAGATTGGAATCAAATCACTATTCAAACTATATTCACTATAACTTATAACCACAACGTCGTCTCTGAGAAAATCACTCAATTCTCAAACTAACTAATGAACTTCTTATGTGGTTAGGCTACTTTGTGAACTAATTTTCTTATGAAGCCGGACGAGGAATGAAATTCTTTACACAGAAAAATGCTAATAGGCCTTTTTAGTTTTAAGTGGTAATGTAATCTAGTCTACTTCCCTTCACTCCTCTTTAAACTAAGAAAAAAAATGAATTAAGCCACAGATTGAGAGACGAGATTATGCAATGATTAGATCGAAGCGGATGGATGCTAAAAAGAAGCTTTCAGCCTAGCAATCAAAAACGGATCTTGTGTCATATGACGTATGTTTTACAACATAATAGCTCTGTAATTTATGCAGAGATGCTTTTTCTTTGAATATGCCAAAAGGATTTCTACCATTTTTTGCTTTAGAGTATCATTTATACCCCGTAGGGCTAGGTTAGTAATAAGCATGAAAAAGCCGGGTATAATATAGCTTTATAGTCTAAAGGCAAGGGAGGTAAGAAATTATATTGCTAGATCAAATTACTCTCTACTCCATTTCTTTTGCAATAATCCTACTCACACACATATCAATATCAAAAACATTTTCTTTAGCTCACACAACAGTTGTCCTACTCAATTCATCACAATAAAAACGTAGAAACCTGCTTTAATTTTAGTTGCGGAAAATATAATCTCTCTACATTCTATACAACAACAGTATTATAAGAGAGAGAAATATATATAATGGTTGTAAAAAAAGAGTTTCTTTACTATAAAGCCTTTTCCTTCACAGCAGTATGTCCAACGCGGTCTACTTTTTTAGTTGGTGCACTTTTGAGCAAAACTTGTAGTAAGAAATGAAGAAAAAAATCTTTAGTACACTACCGACCGATTGACACGCAGTCACTAAAGTATATAGAGGCTAAAAAAGTATAAGCAATAATAATAATAACATAAACTTTGCACTCTACACACCGAAAAAATCTTTTAGTATTCACTTCACATGAAAACAACATGGGGAATGCTAGAGTTGTAAAAAAGTGCTCGTAAAAATGTCTTTTGGGAAGGGGGTCACTCTTTTTTGAGTTTTTTGAAATGACTTATTTTTTCATTCAGCCAAGTAAAACGTAGACGAACAAATGGAACTTGGAACAGTGACAACATTTAGTTTGTACCTTACTGGAAAAACTAAACGGCGTTAAGACATTATTATAGACTAACACAAAATATCAACATTTAAAGAAAAGCTATACACAATTTTTTAATGAATTCATAAATATGCCAAATGCATAGTTATATACACACACAGTCAGAGACAAAAACACATTTCATTTTTTTCTTCTTCCCTGCTTATGACAATAACAATGGTTTACTATACTACCTGACTTTTGTACAAAAATATTTTTTCATGGAGTGCCGACGACTTTAGGTCTCTGTAATTCCATAATTCCTTATTCACTCCAACAATTTTCTGACTTTTAGCTCCCGCTGCCTAACTAAAGGTTAGACTCATATATTTCTTCTCCTATAAACTCATATTCATTTCAAAGTTAAGTAGGCTCATTTCAAGTTTTATCACTTTTCATTGTATTGTTATGCTTAGAAATGTCTTATTGCTTCTCATGTACAGGTAGATATAATACCAATGAAGCAAAGATTTTATTTTATGGTAAACTTGTCTCTTCTAGTCGTGAATACCAAGCCTATATACAAATGCAGCAGCAGACAATATACCTCACCCAAAAACCAATATTAAATTTTCAATTCCGTTACAAGCTACTACCTGAGCACGATATTATAATTGTGAATTTGTAGTAATGACTCTCAGCCTTCATTGTGGGTCACATGCCCTTGACAGCTTTTTAAGCTGAACAAATCATTTTTAGTTTAAAGTGTCGTATAGAAAGTTAGAGTGACTTGTCACTATTTTATGACAGAGAATAGAATATAAGATATCCTGGAATTTTGTCAATAGCTTTTTGTATATGTATTGTTCCTTAAACTTTTACAGCAGCTATAGCTTCCTCTCTTCTTATGACATAAATGTTAAGTAATTTGTCAACTAGTCACAAAAGTTGTTCTGAAGCGAAACATCTTGAGAAAAAAAAGAATTCTTATATACATTATTCTCTTATAAAAGAAAAAAGAGTAAAAGTAAAATAGAAGCCGCATAATATGTGAGAACTTTGTGAAAAATAGCTTGGAAATTTCCTTCAACGGTTTATGACCAAAATTACTCTCGTATATGCTATTTTTTATATTAGAAAGAGAGAAAAAGTCTCATGCATACTTTAAGAAGCTAAATATCTTAACAACATTAAAGAATAAGGAGACTACTAAACAAAAGTGAAATGAAAACTTTTGACTCTTTACATATCTTTACAACTCTATATCTAAACACTTGAGCAAAAAAAAGTCTTATAAGTATAATACTAAACAACCTCACCGAAAACTCTTCAACAGCAACACAACTCACATTCATTACTCTATAACATAGAATATTAAGGAGCTAAGAAATAAGAGTTATAAAACGATTAAAAAACTTTCTTTACTACTATGTAAAGCAGTTTCAGATTTCCTTTATACTTCTTTACTTCTCTTCATAGTATTCAAGCTTCTATAAGTGAACCTTTAATGCGGCTCTATTATATTATACACACATAAAATATTATTATGTTTTACCATTTGCTATATTCATCTATAGTGAGAAGTATATATATATATATATGTCGTCTCATAGAAAGAATAAGTAGTGAAACATATTTAGTACTGTTGTTGATCTAGTGTTACTACAGTCTTAAATATCTTTCTCTTGTTCACTTTTCATAGTACAACTAAAGTGCTCTTTGTAGAAACCTTTTAATGTTACTTTTTCTCTTTTTTCAACTACTATTTATTCATGAAGAAGCGATATGGATATATGTGAGCTGTAGTTTTGAATGTTGCTAACTACTCCTAATAACATGAGCAATACAAAGTTCCATGTGAAAGGTAATCTAATGTTGAATTGTATTAAGTATTAAACATATACTCTATACACGTATCTCTTTTGCTGCTGTAACTCTAATGAAACTAGTGTATATATGAAAAAGCCCAAGTAGATTTTCATGACGCCACCCTGTCATTATTATTACTCAAGATGTTCTATTAAATTGTACTTTTCGTTAGTCTTTTATTATAGAGTCTCTCATCTCTTGTCTTGACTTGGCATTAGATTACATAGAATGTATGTATACTTGAGACTTTTGATATCTTTTTGACTTTTTGGCTCTGAAAACACTTGACTTTTGAAGAAGAAAAGTAGAGGAATCTCTCACTCACTCAGTTTTTGCTTAAATGAGTAGTATCATGTAGCATAAGAGTTGAAGAGGCTACTTATATTGCAATTAAGTGTAATATAACGTAACATAATACTAATGATAGTAATAATGTTCAAAAAGTTGCAAAGAGTATCCAGAAAAGTAGAGATTCTTCTTTAAGATATTTGTGTGTATACTTAACATTTTGAGCGAAGATTTGAGTAAGATTTCGTCTGCTATATTTTGAGTTTAGCATGTAATTATGAATTCAAAGTGGGTAGTAATAATAATTTTTATATGATTAGTCATTTTACAGATAGTGTATAAATTGGAGCAATTCAAGCAATAATTGCAACTTTAGACGTTTTTGAGAATGAACGCCGCATAATATTTTTATAGACAATTTGCGACTAAAGTTATTCTTGTCAGTTATTGGTATCCGAGTGAATTGTTTTAACTCTATTCCTTACAAAAGTATCTTAAATTCCTCACTCTTTTTAAAACAGCGTAAGTAAAAGACCTCGTAACAACTTTTTATACAATAGAGAACAATATTGGCAAGTTATGACCACAAGAAAAGAAATGAGCTCTTACTTTTTTTCCTTATGACATAAACTATTCACTACTCTACTCTCAAGACATTGTTGTAAAAGAATAGAGAATGAGAAGATTGCGGTGAAAAAAATAAGTAAAAAAATTTCCTTTTCAACTCAACTCTTCTTCTTCTTTTTCACATATATATATTCCTTTTAAAAAGATGGATTATAGGACTGCACTTGTTTTTCATCACTGTCGAACTTACCTGTACTGTATGTAGTAATGCATTCTTCATAACATTTTACATTGCATTTTCAAGTACACAATTCTTTTTAGCAAGAGAGAAGAAGAGTAGTTTATGATGGGACATTGAACTCCTTCTTCCTAACTTATTTCGTGCTTAGAGGAATAGAGCAATGATGATGGAACAAGTAGTAAAGTATTCTCAGCTTTAAAAAAAATTGTTCAACGTAGTAAAATGACATAACAAGTCTTGTGCGTACCATACATGAAAGCAAGTCAGAAGAAATTGTGAGCTTTTTTCTTCTTCCTTTCAAGTTTCAATCTCTATATAAGAGATTCCTCATATGTACATTCATTCCTTGAGATTGGAAGTATAAAAGGTGAGTTACAATAAAGTAGTGAGAGAGAGAGAGAGAGATGATCTCTTGTCTTGTCTTTTTCTCTTGTTGTACAATATAATACAAGACACGCTATGTTGTCAGACACTGTTGTAACATAAGGCTCATTTCTACAAAACTGTACTGTCGTTTGTGTTGTCTTTCTGTATAGAAAAAAAATGGTATCTAATCTAAAGAGAAGAGTTGCATGATGACATTCATATTCAAAATGCCAGGCAGGCAGGAACACCTAAGAAGATGAGGCTGCTGCATTCTTCAATCTAAAATGATATGCGACAACTTCACCGTTTTGACAATGACTATATGTACTACTGCATTTATACATTTCCTTCTAGAATAAAAAGTCGAAGGAATTTCTTCATCCATTCCTCATATTTTTCCATTAGAAAAAATCTCAAGAGATATGAATCCCACCGTAAAAAACCTCACATGTGGTCGTCCGGATAGCTATTTACGACTTGCATTTGTTTCTTAAGTTTCTAATCTTTGTTTACCTTTGCAATCACGTAGCAGTAAAAAAAGAAGTTTGAATTCTCAATTTGAAACAGTCGTTTAGTTAGCATCTCTAGAAGTTTAACTGTGAGAGACTAAGAGAGTTGGAAACAGAACAGTTGCAACGAGTTGCATAATGATTCTTATAGCTCAATGCAAGTTTAATGTAAGTACATAAGAAAGCCGTTAAGTTGTTGTTTAAACAATACACAATGTTGAATGTTAAGTTTTTATATTATGCTAACATTGTTGAATTGATCCGGTTGTTCATAATGTAATATTTCTTCATTCCCACCTAAATCATATTATTATTTGACTCTCTTCTTCTTATTCAGTTCCCAAGCCACAGAGAAGAGAGAAAGATGATCGTCACCACAGAAGAAGAAAAAATAAAGATCTCTGTAGTAAAATTGCTACTTCTCACGATATAATACTATTGTACTGATTGCTTGTAACAGTATCATCTTAATTTTGCACCCTGAGCTCTAGCACGTATTTTTCTATCTTATCGTATTGTTCAAATTGCTCAAATAATCTCTTCCGACAAGACAAATTTTTTTCCTAAGTTGTATATATATTAAACTGTAACTCTCATCAAAACACTTGAGAGCACGAAAGAGACCTTTAGACTCTCGAGCCGCAAAAGATGACAAGAAAAACTAACAAAATAAAAGAAGATTTGATAGACGTCTTTTAAAGGTCAGATTTTTAAGGAATATTTGCACGCAACCAACAAGAAAATACACTAATGAAAAAGGTGAAGGTGAAGGGTACACGAATAGGTAATTTAAACTGGAGAATTAAATAAAGTAATTTAAGTACATAGTATTCAGTTGAAATTAGTCAAGTTACTTTAATCCTGTTTTTATATTCTCTATATACTCCTGCCACAGCTTATAATATGGAGAATTGAACATAACTACATACACATAATTTACAATGATGAGAATGAAGATAATTTCATTTCAAAAGGGATTATTTTTTTTTCTTCTTTGGATTAAGTTCAACTGTGCTCGTATAAGAGATGAAGTAATGTTGTATATTGGTGTGGTTAGCTATAGTAAGAAAGTAAGAAGCAAGTAAGTTTGAGAAGCTATGTTTCTTCTTCATAGTTTTGATTTGCATGTGATGTGATGAGATAATTCATGCTTTCAAAACACACTAACCAAAAAATGTTCTCATAACACAATTATTATTGAAAAGGGTAGACTTTGATATAAAACTTGGAGCAGGTAGACTACTAGTAGATAGAAACGAGAAAACCAGTATTGGAAAAGAGAATATATGTAATTCAAAAATTGTACAGTGGAAAAGACTAGGCTTCGTGATAATTTCAACACTGAAGAAGATTTGAAGGCAGCAACTTTCTTATATAGTTTCTCTTGAAGCCAGGAGCAAAATATAAAAATATAATTTGAGATCACAGGAGAACAAGATGACCAAGTCTTCTTAATACCCGGTAGCCTTAGGTTTCAAACAACCTTCCTATATACTTATTTTTGGTGCTATATTTTCTTATACGTTTCACCTGTGCTCATGTAAAAGGTAATCGAATCATAAGAATCAGAAACTCCTTCAAGGCTTAAAAGTATTGAGTGAACCCTTTAAACCTTTTGGAAACTAGTAGTAAAAGATAAAAAAAGATCACGTTTGGAATATATGTATATTATGGTTTTATGATAAAAGGGTTAGATTAGGCCACCTGTAACTTACAAAAAAGAATAGAGCTCTAATAATAATTCAAATTTCATCTTTTTCTAATAACTTCTCTCCTGCTCAGGAATAAAAAAAGGTCAAGTGGGCGTGGCTGAGTTCAGTGAGTAACGTTGAGTTTTTTTGCCCTGGAATAACTTCACAAACATTTTTAAATTCGCCATTTACCCTAAAATAATTAAGTGGCATAAAACTGAAAAAATCTTTTAGTTTAGAAAAAAGTAAAATTCATTATTTCTCTCGTCTTCTATGAGCTAAAATGCAAATGCATTATATAAAAAAGAAAAGGAATAAGCCTATCCAATCCATCAACTTTAGTTACATAACGAACTACAGGATAAAAACCATTGTATTTTTTTCTTGTGTAGTAGATTTTTACATTATTACAAAGTCAGAGCATGAATCAAATTTTCTTTTGATTTAACTCATAAAACCCATAAAGATAATTGGACAACGTCTTTTTCTTTTCCTTCCTAGCTCTCTTGTGTAGAGATACAAACCTGAGTAGCTAGAAAAAAGCTATTGGTATAAATGACTACATGAGAGAAAAACAGAAGATGCCTGACTGGATTTTTGCTATTGAACAAAACTTTACAATACTGATATCTCTTCTCTCTATATATATATAATAAACCGAAATGAAAAGGTTGTAATAGAACTCACTACTTAATCTAACGTTACTTTATACACGACTTTCATCACCGATATATTTACCTTGGTCAACAACTACTGTCTATATGTAAAATCAAAACTTTTTAGATCCCACAATATATATACAAAGCTTCTACTCAAGTCATATAATAAGTATTTAAATTGTACAGTAATGTGCTGCATTATATTGCAGCAAAAGATGCTGCCATAAACACATGAATATTTTAACTTTAATATCCTCTTTGAAAAAAAACTTTAAAAGATAGAGTATAATCCCTTCTTGAAAAAAAGCTCCTCTCATAACTACTGTAATTATCAAGATGCAATTTTACACGGAAAAATTAATGGTTACTAGCTCTGGCTCTTTTAACCTAAGAAGTAAAGTACCGTAAACGATTCGGTGTTGTATATTGCGTAATGAGTCAAGAAGAGGCTTACAATGTTACTACTTTACTTATTGTAAAAATTCTTTAGAGTCTTTAGTTCTTTTGGTAGGCAAAAAGCCAAGCTGTAAAGAAGAGTCTTGAGAGACAGAAAGATGCAACTAAATGTAATAAATGGAATATAAAGAAAGAAGCAAATAACACTTCATAAAAGTTGTGTGTAGTATAGTAGTAGCACTTGAGTGAGATTGAGAGAGAAAAAAAACGTCTTCAAAACTATTTTACGAAGCAACTGTCATCATCGTCATTACTCTGTTGTCTCTCTTCAAGTCAAGGATCAAGTTTTTTTCTCTCTCTTCTCTAAAACTCATTTTCTATGCTTCATATGTTGTGTCATTAGATATACACGTTTTCAACTCATCCTCACTATTATCAAAAAAGTGACACTAAAGTTGATCTACTTTAAAACTTTAAAAGGAAAATAGCTTTATTTTATTTCCTATATCATTTGATAATATAGCTCCTTCATATATATATAATGTATATATAAATGTGATAGAAGAAAAAAAGTCACCAGCACTTTGACTATGGAATCTTAGTCACAAAGATTTTCTCACAAGAAAAGATAAATTTCTCTTGCCGTCTTCAAATTAAACCTTGACCAAAAAGCTGACTGATAGATGATGGCTTGGCTACTGTAAGTGGGCAACTATCAAAATATTTCTCTCTCACAAAACTCAATCTATTTTCTTCTAGCTTCTGGCCTAGTCTACTAACCATATAATATACTTAGAAAAATATAAGAAAAAATAAAATGAGTATATAACATAAGGTCCATCAACGTAATTACCTACAATACAAAATAGCCTTTGTGGATGTTATGTTGTTTTTTTTTTGCTCTCTCTTCCAGAAGCGTCGTATTGAATCTAGATGACTATTATGTGGAATCTCATAAAGGGAAAAGTATAATGGAACCAGTGCAGGTTGTTGATTTAATTTTTTTTACCAAGTTGACTATAGTATATGATAGATATAAGTAAGAACTTTGATTTTTTTTCATCATCTCAACAGGAAAGAATTTGTCATGCTCTTACACTTCATTTCTTAATGTGCGTGCAGTTTCGTGTGTATCTCATATAATATAAAATAGTAGCCAAACTCTTGTATTTGTACCTTGACTAAAGTGTGACTCAAAAAAGTTATTACTCACAAAATCTTTCTGCTCTGCTTTAGTTTCTCAAATATACAAGGTAATAACAATATTTTGACCGTATGGTTTACTTTTTCTGAGGTGTGATACAAGTGAGAGGAAATATAATATCTAGTAACTAATGAATGGTACTACATAAGGCTTCTACAGCGTTTGTCATAATGAAGAACAACACTCTATCTAAAATTACCTGTCGTTTCCACATTACAGCGTGACCTCACAAAAAATTACCTACCGTTCGTCAAAAAATGTTACTTATGATACAATGCTTATGCATAGTCGTTTCTCTCTAGCTTTATCAAAATGATGCCGGCGTTTCTTTTCTATCTTTCCCATAGTACAGAATGACGTAAACTATATTTTTTTACATTATGGATTACATTATTGTACACAATGTGCATTGAGGGAGAGAGAAAACCATAATGAACCGAATCTTCCGACGTTCATTACTTTCCTTTTATCTGTTTTTTAAAAGTTTACATTAGGGAACAAAGTTCTGTTGCTACCTGCTCTATTATTAAAATTTAAAAGAATGCATGGTTGATCAGTTTGGTTCTCTCTATAGTCATCGGCAAGCACTTTAATCTTTTGTGAACGTTACTTTCATTATTTGGAACACTAGAGAAGAATATCATATCATGTATTGAACAGGTTGCTTTTAGTCTCTCTATAGATGATGAGAATTTTAGTGAATGAATGAGCCAATGGAAGCATTTTAGGACATTATGTATAAAGGTCACTTGTAATTATATTTTAACGTCTTTCTCATATCAAAAAATTATTGTTGCTACCTACAGCAAAGCTTATAATACCTTATCGAGAAATGCTTTATGCTGTGAACTATGAAGTCGTGAACATGTTACTTGACTTTAAATGAATGTGAGAACATATTAAAATACTAGTGTATCTCACTCTCTTGTCAGCAACAACAACAAAAAAGGCAGCTGCCGGAAAACGTAGTTAAAAACTTTTCAAACCTATATGAATATTATTCCTAATATCTCTCTCTACAACTAAGCGACCTGTTCTGTTTTGTTTTGCTCAAGTTTACAACAAACGGTTAAAATTTCATAATGGCAAAGAACATTAGTTTTGATATGTTGCATGCAACAAATGTTGAAAAATGAGTTTAAAAATCTAATCCAAAGACTCTGAAGACCGACGCTCTTGAAAAACAACAGGAAACCACACATTAGATAATCCTCTGTTGCGAAGAGAGTCAAGATGAGTGTGTATAGTTTGTACTCTTTCATTTTGTTATGATGTATTTCCACGATAGCTTTCAAAAAGCAATAGAAATATCAATGATTGAGAGAGAGAACTAAATTACCTCTTGAGAGAGCCATTCCTCTACATATAATGTATAGTTGTCTTTAGAAGACAAACGATCAACTTCCCTTGAGAGACTCAATGAGTTTACAGAAGGTACACACTACTCCACCCTATCTTCCTATAATACTCTAAAACTCATTTGCTTACATCCACCAACTTTTATATATTAATAATGGAGTTTTGTTTCGTCTCGTGCATATTTATTTCCCCATTATAAAAATATATATTCAACAGTTCAGTTAGTCATATTTCACTTTGAAGAATAGAATATAATAAATATAGCGGTCGTCGGTATATACATGCCTTTTAAGAATTGCCTAGAATTTAATAAAGTATGCAGCAATAATAATATCACAATTCAGTTGTTGTATAATGCAACCCAAATGAATGTATAAAAGAGAATGACATTCTTCATCGATAGTAGAATTATTAGATTTTATACACAGGTTGCACCCTTTCTGTGTGTCGGCCCTGTCATAAATGAGTGGAGTTTGACTCATAAATTCTTTCTCTCTTGACGTACGTTTTCATCATTTCAACAATCCTACTTGTTCTTGAGAATACTTTATGGTTTATGGGCCTGACCATTATAAATATCTCTATATTGGTTTTGAATTAAAAGTATTGAGAAAATTAAGATGCTTACCTTGCTCAGCAGCTCCGACCCAATTTATTCTCTCTATGCTCACCAAGAGCACAACGAAACTCAAAATCCTCCACATTGTGATCAAATGTGATTGATAACAATGCTTTTTTGCACTAGTTTAAAAGAGTGAAGTCGACGACGTTAAAAAGTGAGTTGGATGATGAAAAAATCTTGGAATTTCAACATAACATTGAGTTGTTGTTTTTCATCTGGGTTGATAAAAAGAAAAACGTCACCGTCACTTTTGATTCACTTAATCCTAATCACTTTCTTGACAAGAGATTTCTCCACTCTGTATAGAAGAAGAAAAAAAAACAAAAAGAAGAAGAATTAGACACATGAGATTTCAACTTGAGCAATTACAGAAGAAAAAGTCTGACATTACAAGAATTTCTTTTTCTACGCATACATTACGCATTAATACTATAGAAGAAAATCTACGCTCCAATTCCTCTACCAATTTATCAATCAGTAGTATAAAGTTTGAAACTTTCTTTGAAATTTTTGTAAGATTCTTTAAATTTTGCGAATTACATATTATGGCGAAATGATATGACTATATAGTACATTCACAAGCTGATTTTTGATATGTCGCTGTCATGTCACTTGCTCTTCAACTTTTCTCAACGAAAATGTACAAATTACCTTCGAGTTGTACGTAAATTATAAATTAGCACAGAGTAAGCATTCATTGAACTCTCTTCTCTCTGCGCCCACGTTACTCAACTCAACATTTGTGAAGAGAGACCAAATTATCAAACAGGTTAAAGAAGTACCAAAAAATCTTGGTGAGTTGCTCATTGGATTTTATTTGTTTCTCTTTACAAATATAGCTTAGGTTCATGTAGTCATGTTCTTGACATCAAGTGTGTGTTTGCCTCGTATAAAGATAGCATACATATATATATATACCTACTATAGGCAACAATAAAAACATTTTAAAGTCAAAGTAGCAACGAGCATTGTAGTCACATACTCAAGCCAAGTCAAAATCGACCATCCCTTTATTACTTTTATTTCTCGTTCACACTGACACATTGGGATATGACGATTACCACGTTTTTTCCCTGCAGCTCTTAAACTAGAGACAGTAATTACAATTAAATGGGTTCACACATATATTCAGCCTACGAGATCAAGTCTCTATATCTAAACTATACGTGCTTTTTTGCTCAACTCTGCAATAATTATTATTCATACAGTTAAAAAGTTATCAAATTCCAAATTCAAAGATGTAAACTGGTTATCCTTATTCCTTGCTATGAGAGTCTATGCTAATTTGTTGTTGATGTGATATGTCTAATATTGCAAGTCAAAAAGCTAGACAATTTGTCTACAACGTGATTATCTATATATCCTTCAGACCATTGTTGTTCTTTTTGAACTTCATATCTTTTCTCTTCACATCCTGGCTCATCTCTTTGAAGTTTGAGGGATAGTAACATTGATGCGGAAGAGGACAGAAAAATTGGAACCAAATAAACTGCTCCTGTCTCTCACAAAATGTAATCCTAATGTAAATCTCGTTTTTCTCATAGTCTCTGAGAGAGAGAAATGTGGGGAGTCTTATATATAAAAGAAAATCCTTAAAAGAAGAGAGTAAGGCACACGCAAATAGACAAGAGAGACATTTCATACAGCAATTCAACCAAAATTCTCAACCTAATAATGTTCGGATGAAAGATTTCATAAATTGGACTAGAGAGCTTTTGCTCTGGAGGAATGCAAAAGAAGGCAAAGGCCACCGCGCGTTTAGAATCATAAGTCTGCATTTGTAAACCGTAAGCTTAGTCTTTCTTATGTCCAGTTTGAATATTTTCAACATGTTTAACATTTATAGCTTTCCTATTGTATACCTTTTGTGTCTCCTGCTGATTCCCGTTAGCATATACAATTATATTACCAGCTTGAAAATAAAAGCTCAAAACTAAATATACAAATGGCTGTCCATCACAAAATGGTTTATATATCCAATCCACTTACAAATATTTTTACACCTGGTATATATGTAAGAAGAAGATAGTAGAAGCTTGTTAGAATATGAAGGTCTTTACTCTCGTTTGTAAATTGTCATATCTTTTATAGAAAGAGCCTTCTCTCTTTCTGTCATGTGGAAAATCTTTTTGGCTCTAGCGGAAATCCTTATGACAAAAGCATATCGCTTAGTAGAAGGTTGGATTTTTCCTAAAATTGAGGATGAGTCTAAAGACGACATAAACAAGTAGCCGAAAGCGGCATAGAAGCAAAAGAGAGATGATATGTTGATATGAATGTAATGTGAAACTATGAAAATCTTTAGAAAACGAAGGCTCCTTACAATTTTCCAATCCACTACGTTTTTTTCAACTTTTTCTAATATTCATAAGTTTGGATTGTACATAAGAATATATGTAGTAGTCGTAGAACAAATCTCGAGAGCAAATAGAACAATAATATTTCTTGAGGAAAAAAGCAAACTGAGCACATATACATAAGGCTACTATTATTTTCTATGTACTAAAATAAAAAAACTGGGTAATAATACTGCAGCAGTTTTTGTGAGATATATGTATATAGTGCATATACTCCCTACTGTTGAACAGAACACTAAAGAATAGAAATATGCTCCAAATCTACAAAAGAAACCGATTCTTCTTCAATATTTTATTCAGGCTTCTTTACCATTTTAAGCCTTTACCTCAAGCTGTGGCTCTTACTTGCTACTACACACTTATAATCATAAATAGCTATATACAATTTTTAGTTATCATATTCCATATGCCGCTTCTACTAAAGAAATAAGGGCTGGGACTTTTAGAACAAAAATAACAACAATATTACCAAACATACCAAAACATACTGAAAGGATTAAACAAAATTCAATTCTTCAAAATACATTCTAAAAAAATTCCACTCTATGGTACATATTACAATATTCTTATTCTCTCTTTCTCTATCTCTTATTCAATCTTAAGCTAAAGGCTAAGAAATTCAACTTTTTTCTCTTCTACTCTACAGCCAACATATTATTATTATTAATATTACATATACTCTGCTTCTTATTTGTAGTTCTCCAAATTCGATTTGTAGGTCATGAGTTCACCATGTCAATTCCAACGTTTACATAAAGAAGCTGTAGTAATGTTACATATCTCTAATTCAATTCTTGTATCAGAAGCTTATGCACGTACAAATTGAACTACAACATGTATATCTCTATACTATATAGAAAATCACATAATAATTCTCAAACTAGTTGTTACTTTATGTTGTTACTCAGTGATCTGCTGACTTTTTGCCAAACCATCAATGAAATCATATAACTATATAGGTCTAACATTATTACTTTGCCTCTACACAATTTTAATGATACACATATAGCTAACGACCACTATGTAGACTAGTCAATAATTCTTCCTTCAACTTTGCATAATATACCAAGTCATAGTCATAGTGAGATGTGATATGCATTCAATCAAAAATTAATCCCCTCAAGGTATTACAAAAAGATGCAATAGATATATGTAAAATGTTATAAGGCTACCTGAAAATATATTCTTATGTCTGTCTGCTATTTTTGTTATTTACATTTTACACATTTCAATTCACACATATCTGAGATCTCATAAGAGCTAAGCACAGTTTTTTTTCTTCTTCGTCTTGCAAGTTTCAAAATAAACATTACATTCAAATTCACTATTCAACAATTTAAACAAAAGAGTCACATCTATTGACTCTCTGTGTACACAACTCGACGCAGGGAGTCTGTCTCTAAAAGTTTAAGAGAGAACAAGAGAGCAAGTCAGGACAAACATTTTGCATTTACAATTTAGTCAAGAGGTTAGAAACATTCTTTGAATTTAAATATTCAAAACAAATCAAGACAACTGAAGAGAGTCAAACAAACTATTGCATTTTGCATAGACTATAGATATGTATATTGAAGCTTAAATGTCAAAGTAAGTGTCTTTCGTGTCTTTACTGTAACTGTTTTAAAATCTCTTTTTTCCTTATTGCAAATACGATTACCTACAACATTCAAAATGTAATCAAAAGACACATTTAAAATTTGAATTGATCCTTTAGTGTATATACCATTATACAAAAGTTTTATACAATTTCCTTATAGTGCATCTCTCTCCATCCTGTTTATTATTTAGTGTATATACCATTGCATAATAACATTGGAAGCAATCTTCTTGATACTTGATACAGCAATTCAATGGCCAAACATTGAAAATTGAAAACATTTTCTCATACGGGTCATATATACAGCTGAGCTCTCTCTCCTATACTTTTTTTAGCTAGAGTCTCGTATTGTGCAAACCTTTAAGTAAAAAAACGGATGAATACAAAATACACAAAAAGAGTTTGTGATATTGCATTACTTATATAGTATTACTTCATCTCTCTTTTCTCATCGTTCATTTTCATCCTTCATCTATTCTGATCGATTCTTTAGATGGCCCACATAGACGAGTCCAACTCTTTGCAACGCATCTTTGTAATGCTAATAATACTCAACTGCCACATGTGAAATGACTGACAATGTAATACTCTACCACTGACAAACCAATTCACTATTCAATTTCATAGCTATAGGAATATTAGTAAAGCATCAGAGCTATTAGTAAACTTATACACAGTTACACATGTCATATTTTTTATATTTCTTCTCTTTGGTCACTCTCTTTTTTCATTGGATGATGATGTGTATTTAATACTGTCAATTTCATAATCTTGCCATCAAATGCTGGCTATATCAAGTTCTCTCTCTCTTTAGTACAGAGAGACAGCTACTATTGTGATGTGAGTCAAAAAATATCAAATTACACTTATGACTAGTTACAACTATGGATTACATTATTACATAATCCTCATTGTTTTGTTTACTCTTATATATGGCTGCTGCTTTGCCTATAGCAAATGAAATCTAATCCCATCATTATTTCTTTTTACGAGAGATTTTATATGTGTGTGAGCAATGTACGCACATTGTTGTAAATTGTTAAAGTGTTGAATTGTAGTTAGCACTCGAGTGATTGTTGTTGTCGTCAAATATAATGACAATATATAGAGTGAACTTGGGTACACATTTTTCCCAGCTCATTATAAAATCGTGTTTTTTTCTCAACTCTCCTATAATTCTTTTGAACGGTGCACAGAGAGCAAAGTTAATAGTTTGCAAATTACCTTTTAGTATGTCTCATATAGTTTTTAACAGTGTATCACATAACTATCATAAAAAAACGTAAAAGGTCGGAGTATAACGAACTACTAAAGTAACAACAAAGTTTTTCTATTGTGCTGATTATGCACGTTTTGTTATAGACTGGTGAGGTGAGCATTAAATAATATATTAAACCATGCAAAATAGTATACACGCGCGTGTGTTCTTTTTTGCGAGAGAGAGAGAACAGTAATTGTAACTAATATAATCAACTTTTGCTTCGAGTGTGAGCATTATAGACTATTAGATTACATCAACAATAACACATAAATAAAGAATTCTTTTTTCGTTTCTAAATTGTGTTGTCGCAAAAGCATTGTTGTTGTTTGAAAATTCTTTATGTGCAACAAGTAATACATCAAACATCCTTTTCCAATTTCAATTTATTTTAAATGTGGGAAATCTCACGTCCCTGTACTTACTCGTTATTTTTTTTCTTCTTATAATTTGCATTTCTCAAATAAGATATTATGCTTGGCTCATTATGCATAATAAAAGAGAACCTAAAATTACTCATGTGAATATGACTATCGTTCAAATACACCAAAGACTACACACAAGGCTAAAAGTAATTTAAAGCACAACATTGAATTTTAAATTGACTCTGACTGTCATTATTAGTTTAGTCTTGAAGTTGTATATATAGTATAATAATACTTGGGCCACACATACTAAGATATAAATACCGTAGTCAAATATTGTGAGTAAGCAAAACCTAAATGTCAAAATGTAGATTTGTATACTAATGATTAATATTTTAAGGTAAAGAACTACTTTACAACAAATCTTCTCTTTTCAACTCAATTTATACAATAGCTTAAGTATCCTACTCTAAATCTATCTCTCATTGTCAGACAACAATATATCTTCTTCAATATCAAGATATGTAAATATATGTGAGAGACTTACTTCCAATGCTCAGTGAAGCTTAGCACAAGAGAAACGGGACACATTATTATTCAAAACGAACACACACATTAGGAAATATAGATAATGACATTCACATCAGTTCCAACCACACACATACACTTTTGTATATATATGATGAGCACTAGGTCATATTTTTCTAAACACAACCAATTCCTCCAGAAAACAGTTAGTAGTTAAACACAAGGGACCATTTAGTACCAAATCACTTTGACACTAATAAGTAATATCTTTTCTCATTTGCTACACCTTTTTGTAGACAGCTATATAAGATCATATCATCATTGCAATATTCACGAACAATAACTCCTCTTAAAGGAGAAAATGTGCCAACTCATATCATCTCTTCTCATCTCTTATTGAAATCATGAAAAGGAGCCACTTGGTTTCAAAATTTTCTTAGCCTCCATAGTACATTGGAGCCATCATGAAAAAAATAATTATTGGAGTCTTTGACTCAGTCCACAGATCATGATGTCACTTATAAAAAGATGCATTACACTTCTCCACCAAACCAATTTTGTCTCTCAATGTATTAAATAGCCGAGCCAAGTGTTGAGCGAGAGAGAGATTACCAAATTAGATATAAAGAGGAGAGAAAAAAGTTCACTTAAATTAACACCAAACACAATTACTTTTTCTTCTTGAATGTTTTTTCAGGAAAGGAGAGAGAGAGAAGAAATGTCGTATGAAGTTATATAATACTCTAATCTCGATCAATCTGAACTTTTACGTTTCAACACCAAACCAACAACTAACAACAAGTTAGTTCTCTGAAGACTGAAAAAGGTAAACGATTGACTTAAAAGTTTTTTTTTCTTTCTCACTCAAACAACTTTGTCTCAACCACTTCATAAATTTGCCGGTTTGAACTGATTCCGTCAGTATTAAGGGCCTGAGAGAGAGAGACCCTTTATAAGTCTTGTGAAGATAAAAATCCAAATGACAGATATATGGTACGTTCTATTATAAAAAGTGTCTTATATATATTGACACCACGCCTGAGAGAAGAAGCCTAGTAGTCTACTCTGGTCCTTTTTAGACTGTCCATGTGAATCGGATTAGTAGAGCTCACACTGCCCAAAAAACTCTAATAAGAACCAACACCTTGGAAAAAAAAGTTTTCTTCAATTCTCTATATCACACACTAACTTTTTCAGTACGGTCAGCTCGTCTCTGACACCACAAGTGAACTGAGCTGCCTTCAGCTTAGCAGCACCTGTTTCAGGAATTTCTCTATCCCCAACTTCAACTAACAACTTATACCTTTTTTCCTCCACCACCACTTCAAACCAACAAAACTTCTTCTGTAGAGACTCTTATTGTAACGATGCTTTATACAGCAACAAAGTATATCTCTCTAAAGGGAAGGAAAGAATATATATAAGCTTTAGCCATGTGTTACAACTAATGTAGAGAGTGTGGTAAGTAGCCGTAATAAGAAGTAAAGAAGTCTCAAGTTCACAAGACTCATATAATAATACTTGGTTACTTTTTCTACAGCTTAAGTCTTCTCTTCTCTAGACTATCCAGCAACAATAATATTAAAGAACCTTGGTTCACAGAAGCTCTTCTTAGCTTAAGAATATCACTAGAGATATATAGAACTAAGCAAAAGTTGTAACTTACTTTTTTCTAACTCCTTCATTTCATTTCTCAATGTATAGCCAGGGCAGGCACCCTGAAGGAATGTACGGGAGAATGCGTGACCGAATGGTTTTGAGAACAACTCTTCTTCTTCTTATGTCCTTTTTGTATAATACGCACACGGGGACAATAGGAACTCAACTTTATCGTGACTCAGTGAAAAATATCTCTCTTCTTCTCTCTACTACTCACATCACACCAACAACAACAAACTCAAAATTCAAAATCCTTATATGTTCAACACAGAGCAACAAAAGAGCAGATATCAAAATGCATATGAGAAATCAAGGTTGATGCCAATTCAGAAATTGTATTGTATATGAGAGAGAGACTTTTTTTGCTCTTATGATTATGATTTTTGATGTGTGTGTACATATGTAGACATATCATGATGCTTATGTACAACAATATCTTCTTTTTCAGTGGAATGTGAAATCTCATAATGTAGCAATTTATATATGTCGCAGTATATGTACAATATGTTATATGAGAGACTTAACTACTTAAATATGGGAAGAAGAAGAGAAAAACGCATCTCTTTAGATAAATCTACAAATCCCATTATACTATTTGTATTTCACGCACTTTTGTGAAAAAATATATATAATCTCTGTATTCTTAGGGCAAACAACTCATAAAAGACGTCTTTAGGTGAAGTCAAAAGAAAATTGACCAGTCATTTAGTCGACAAAGTCTCATCTCCTTTAAACATTTCAAGTAGCATTTCAAGTATAATATAAACATGTACAATACTCTAAGCGAAAAAATTTTTTTCTCTTGAGAACACGAACAAGTAAAGAGATGATGGCTCTTTGTATACTTTAAGTAAAGAAATGCTTTTTGATACTAATAAGGCTCTTTCCTATAAAATACAACAATGCACGATGATGATGATGATGATAGCAAATGTATAATGCCATACGGTAGGAACTCTCTTGTAAGGAGCAACCTTCACTTTATTGGTTCAATGTGATTGTGATTATGACCAAATGTAATCAATGTATATAAAATGTAATGCTTAACTAAATTGGAAAAAGAAGAGAACCCTTTCCATCAAATCATCATTTTAAGAGGTAGTCATGAAGCGGACATGAGATTAAAAATTTTGATAATTTCTTCTCAAACCAATATTCCAAATTCAAGGGCAAGTGAGTATTACCATCATAATTGGTTCAACAAACCAATCTCACATCTTTTAGGGGAGACGTGTATTAAGTAGAAGAAACCTTCACATTTGCATTAATTGTAATGGATCAACTTTCATCCTTCAATTTCAACTCGTACATCTTTTCTTCACTACACAGAAGATCTCTTATAAAAATCTCCTTGTAACAAAACTCGCTCACTTAAGCCCCTTTTTCTAAGAAATCTTTTTCTACTTAACAAACTTTTGCTCCTTCGATTCTTCAAATTCAAATGACCCAATGCATTACTTAACTACATTTTACATTAAGGTCTTTCTACTCTACTCCTTTTTCTTCTACAGCCATTACCAGCATCACTACCATAACTCTTTCTACTGCCAATATAATTCAACATTAGTATTCTGACCAAGCTCTCTTTCTAGAGACTTTGCTGTGTAGCTTTCTTGAATTAGAAAATACATTGAGGACATAACCTAGGCTTCTTATTTCATTCAATGACTAAAGTAGTTCATTTTCTATATAGAAAAATCTGGAGTTGTTTCTAACTATGCTATAAGAAAAAAAAGACAACAAGTGTGTTGTAATGTATAATGGAGAAGAAACAACACCACACACATATATAGAGAAGCAATATAAATTCTACACCCAACGACACTAACAACAACATAGGCAGAGACAACAAACACCTAAAGGAAGAAAAACAGAGTCTTAAAAAGAAACATTACACTCAAGTTTGTTGGTTATGTAGTCTCCTTCTTCTAGTCCTCCATAAATTTTGAATAGACCCTTTTTGTCCATGTTAAATTTTTTTTGTAGAAAGGAAAACCTGAAACTCAAGCTCTAAGGGTTCTTCTATCTCTTTTTTTAAGAATCGAGTTTTTTTTTAGGAAGGCAAGGTGAAGGTAAAGGTAGCACTAGAGATTATTACTCTAGTATCATCTTCTTCTCTCTGATCTTTCAACTCAATTCAACTCTATTACATCCAAATTGTGTAAAGTATAACAAGTGTATATGGAAAAGGAAAATTTCAAATGTCGTAAGCCACTATAAACTCATTGCGTATATATATATGAATATAGTGCGTATATTATGTATATAGCTTGTCTCAATTTATACGTGAATTGCATCTTTTCTCTTTCCATAAAGGTAGTCAAGAAGAGAAGGAAGGTGAATTTATGTATAATAGGGGATGATATAAGCAATTCATAAATAATATCTTCAAAGACTTTACGTTATGTACGACTACTGTAGATATATGAAGTCTACGATAGAAATTTAATTTTGGGTGTACTGTGCTGTGCGTATATATTTGAGTCTCTCTCTGTAGATGTTACAATTGCTTTTTGCTGCTACCAGAATAATTTCCACGTTGCTACAAAAACCCTGGAAGGCATTATCATATCATTCTTGCCACATTTTACATTTCTCATAGTGAAGGAAAATATTAAAGCTACTAGAGTAGAAATAGAGAGTTTTTAAGGACATCAAAATAACTTGTGTGCTCCAAGCTATTTTACATGAAGAACCATCGTCTACAATTTTGGGTAATATGTCAAAATAAGAAGATCACCCTCATAGAAAGTAAAAGGCTTAAAATAAAATTCCACTACTATAAATTTTTAATGTTACCTTGAAAAAAGACTACCGGACTTCAATTGCAATTGCACATTTTCAAATGCACTCATATAATAAACTAAGACGCCCAGTTTATTATATAGCTCTAATTTCCATGCAATAAATAACAATTGACACAAATTAGTTTTTATTGAAATCTGCTGCCTTCTGTTCAGCATACGATATTATTTTGAAGGAAGCCTCAGATCCCTTGAAGCAAACATGATTTTTTTGCCTTTCACTTATAACAACATTTGCTTATGTACACAATTCTAAATTCTTCATTACCAAATTACGGTTATGCGGAACATGAAACATGGAATCTAATATGATGCATCTCTCTCTCTAATATTGATTGTATTTTAGAGTTGTTGCATAAGAGAAGATCGCGTGTGGAGAGCAAATTCAAATGAGAAAAAAAATCAACTAGATTTGTTGGATTGCCTCAAGGGTCAATGAAGTACAAATGTACATACTAATATTTGGTCCTTATTATTATTCGGGTGTGTAAATGTGTAGCATGTGTTGTGCTCTAAAAAAATATTAGAGATCTTCGGCTATACTATTTACTAGTACATGATTTTTGAATTTTCCAAACTCTAATTATAATCTGTGGAGAAAAAGACGAGATTTCTATTTTTGAAACAAGATGTGAAAAGGCCTAAGAAAATTATATAGCCGTCAGATCTATCTAACCTTTGTACCTTATTATGATAATTGTGCTACACTTCCTTACACTCTATTCTTGGAGTTTGAATGAGATTTGACATACTGAGTGACTTTTTGATTTGCTTAAATACTAGGTTAAGTCTTGAAACAAATGTTAGGAAATTTTTCACATCTACCTGACCTGACTCTATAAAACTAAGCTAGACCACCGTACATATTGAGCAAATTGTAACAAGTCATAATAATTTTTGTACAAAAAACAAAAAGTCAACTCGCCCTATCATTCAGAAAGGAGCAATTACTATAATTGAAAAAAGTGATGTCTTTTCCAGGAAACAAGTAGTAATCACTTCTATGTTATGTCTGTTTTGTCATCTCTCTCTCTCATGCAATATCGTAAACTATTAAAAACAGTGCACACCTTTAGAACCAAAATGGTAAGTACAGTACATGGAGAAAAAAGGATTTGTAATTTCTTCTAATGACAGTCGAAAAAAGGACTCTATGGGAATTGAAGACGATGACGAGTTGAAAACACGTAAGAGAATTCCAAAGTAAAGATCTCATTTATTTTATTTCATCTCTCTCTTGCATCCTTCTTTTACTACATATATGCAATGCACTATAAGAAAATTACAGTGCGGGACACAGTGAGCCAGACAGAAGAGAAAAAAAAACGAAGGACCTTTTTTACGAGACTCTTGTCCAAATTACTTGATGATTTCATGTTTCCTTCTTCACCACAAACAGAACGTTAGAGGCACCAGAGAAGAAGAAGAAATGATGAGAATTGAAAACAACAACAAGTACACACATACTCAAAACCAGAGACGACTACAGAAGCAACAATTCTCTCTCAACCAATTTCCTATAATGTTTGGTAATAAATGGGCAAAAGTACAATTGTTTCTCATTTTTCACTTTACTTAGGTCAAAAACTGACTGGATGAGTTGGCAAAAACGTTTTTTGTGGTCCATCTGTTTTTCTCATTTTGTTTGTTTAAATATTCTCTCTCTTCGCATGAAAATTAGCTTGTGTTAGCCATCACCTTTTTTGGTACTTGAAAACGCAACAGTTTATCAAGTGAACCGAAAGAAAAAATGTATTCTAAAGTCCTACTGTGACTACTTGAAGATGCACGCACAGAAACTTGAAAAACGAAATTGTTGAAAAAGCTGTCGACTCATCCTTAGTGTTAGAAGAGGACTTCAGAATTTAGAATAAGAAGAAAACTTTAGAAAAAGAGACTTCACTCCTCAATATTTCCGTCAATTATAACCATTTTCTGTTTTGTTATGAGTGAAATGAGCGAGTAGAGTACAACAATAAGAGTTATATATAATGTGTATATTTAACTTGTAAAATGATAGGAGGAAAAGAAAAAGGGGTAGCTAGAATTGACGAAGAATTGAAACAGTTTAGCAAAAGTCTTTCATCAGAAAAATATAAAAATGTACAAGAAAGAAGAATATTATAAAGAGACATGACTGACATGAAACTTGAAATTACGTATAAAGCTATTGAACAACTGTTACTGATTCTCTACCAACAAAACAAGACTTTATAAACTCACAACATTGAGCATGCCAACACTATATAGCTAAGGTAAAAAGGGTTACAGAAACATATAATAAGAACAAGGCTTTTGACGGCTATAATAATGCAACATAGAGCAGTCATAACAGAACATTATAAAAAGAAACCTTTTTTCTTGTGTGTGTCAGTGTAGTGAAGACAATATTCTTATTACCTACAATTTACTTTTCTAATTTATATAAAAGTTGGGAGCATTTGTGATGAGATGATGGAACATGCATTTTCAGCGTTTAACTTGGCCTTTTGCTTCTTGGGTGTTCATGTTTCGTAATTTTGTAATGGTTTCATGCCACTTGAAATATTAAACGAGATTCTTACTAACAAAATAGCTTGTAAGTTACTTTGATTGGGTTAGAAAATTTCAAAAATAAAAGATTAATAAAAATCAGAGTTTTTATACTTCGGTGTCACCCAAAATATTATAGAAGGTTGAACTTGTAAAGTTTTAATTATAGTTAATGGATTCTGATGACATGATTGGAATAGGAAAAACTTAGCGTCTTGCAAATAATAATTTAGTGACGCCAAAATATTATGAAGCTTAAAGAAACAACAGAAATCTGGTCCAGTGTACACATTATTTTTAAACTAACGGAATTAATTCTTACATATAAAACGACCCTCCCATTTTCATTTCTGATCAACATCTGCTTAATCACGTATGCTGAACTCTATGAAAAAGTAGTTTAAAGTACAGCATGACTCTTACAAGAAAATACCGCAATATCACTATTGATGCCAAGATGCATTAAGAACATATGAAAATAGAAACAATCGACGAATCTGATTTCGCAGTGTCAGCATCATGTAATAAATAGCAATAGTCTAAAAAACATAACCCCCTTATAAGAATATAAAGTGTGCAACATACACATCAGCACAAAATCAGTATAGAAAAAAAGCAAATATTCTTCTAAACAAATAATGCTCATGTCATTTCTGTTCTCTCTAATTTTTCGCCCGTAGAGATTTCCTCTCTCGTGTTTCCTCTTCATCATTTTCCTTAGTACTGTTATCCTGTGAATTTGTTTCATATATGTAATTCAAGATACAATGTACACATATGAAGATTGTTTGTATAGCAAACTAATCATTCACATGAAGATTTCTTTGCATTTTTCCATCATGTCAAGACCTTTAGCCTCAGCAGTTTTTTGACATGGCATGACAGCTCTTATATATTCTCACTGCTTAGCAATCTTAGCTTAGTTATTATCAACCAAGTTCTAAATATCAAAGCTCTAAGATAACACACATCTATAAGAAATACACAAAATGAGCCAGCAAAATATTATATATTCAGTCTGTTGAACGAAATGAAATGATAAAATATTGTTGATGTCATTATTTCTTCTAGTTTAGTTTCAGCTTGAGAGCAACCTTTAAATTTTAAAAGTTCAATTTGTTCATATTTACAATTCAATGGTGCTCTTTTGTGATCTCTTCACGTAATAAACTGACATGACAGCAATTGGGTTTTTTGGCCATGAGAAATTGAGCAGTGTAAGGAAGCGAACAAATACAATAGTCATAATTCTTTTAAATGAATTCAATGGCCAATTACTTCACATCCTCGGGACTAATTGTCATTTCCACTCCTTAGGTTGTCAATTGTAGTAGAAAGGAATTGTGAGCTTTTTATAATGAGAGCAGAGATTAAGACAAGGCTCAATGATTCAATATTCAATGATCAAGTATTAGAAGATACTGACAAAGGAGAACTACTTAACATATATGAGATCCACAATTTTCTTATTAAATTATTGATCGGCGTTTAAGACTTACCAAAAAATCTCGCAGCAAATATTTCTCCAATTTGTCTCTTAATCTGCAAGAAATAAAGCAAAATTTTTAATGTTTTTTCCCAATTTTCAATTGTTTTATATACTAAATGCACCGAGCTATAATCACACATGAATCTAATATAATCCTCTACTATACTTATTTTTTGCATCATTGTATTTTGTACATACCACACACACTCAATTTAAAAACTTTTTGTTCTAAAGCCCTCACTCTATTATAAATGAGGACAAAAGCGTGACAAATTCATCTTAATATTCAGATTAAAAAAGACATGACTACATATATTTAAAAAAAACGATATAATCTCATTTCTTATAGGAGATACATTGAACTATTCAAAGATAAAATGCACGACTAATGTGTCTACAGTCTGCATACTTCACTGACTCTAATACAGGCATAATAAACATGAGATAATGTTTGTCTAATCATTTCACATCTCAAAGCCCAGCATTCTTTCAGACGTTCCAAGGCAAACTAATAGTCAGGAACGACTTGGAAGCAGTAGAGATATGAAACAAAAAATACTAATGAAAATGAAACTGCTTTACTTTACTACATACATATATTCCTATGAGATGACTATATAAGATGTGTTTTGTTTATAGCTATTGTCACTACTAAATTCGTTCAACTTTTGATATGAGGCTTTCAGTAGAAGAATGACGGCGACTGTAAAAGAAAAACTTCATAACACCAGAAGCCGAAGGCTTAATAATTGAAGTTTACAAGAAAGGAAAAGTCAAAAAACATCCATTGTTTCTTAGTGTCGACCTTGAGACCTTTTAATCAGAGTGACGAACATCAACCTCTGTCACCTTCACTTTCCTTATGTAATTAATAAGTGATTTACACATGTGTCCAAATTAAATAAATATGATTCTAACATATTTTACTACTTCTCAGATGACATGGAAGGGAACTGTTGAAATTATTCTTGCAGCAAACTCTCTTAAAATCACATAAATGGCGTCAACTAAAAACTCTTGAATCCTCCCAAAATCTTTTAAAACGAAATCATAAAAATGTATTACATAATCAATCTTTTTCATTTCCTTTTCTCATTTCTCATCTTTGAGATTTATTCCTAAGTGCAGCAATGCCAAAGTTTTTTTTAGGGGAGAGAAAATCACTAAGCGATTGAATATTACAATACTTTAGCTTTTACAATGCAATGATGCATTTTCATCCCTTTCTCTGTGTCTTATTTCTTTTGTAGACAGACACTATTATTATTATTACAAATACATCTTTCCTCAGCCTTCCTCTTGAACTCTCTGGTTTTGTAACATTTTCTTCAATATATATTTCTTTTAGTACACAAATGTGCGGCGGCAGGAAGGCAAGTGGAAGGAAATGGTTATATTATGATGGGTTTTTTGGTTGATGGGTTTGGGTTTGAAGTATACAGAGTCTTTTGGTATAAGATATCTAGAAAAAAACGGTGGTGGAGGAACAATAAGAATATAAGAAATAGTTGGTGATGATGCATGACTTTTAGACTTGGAGCATATAATGTATATCAGTAATCCAACAAATACTTGGAAAAATGGATCTCTTCTCTCTCTCTTCCTCTAACCAATTCATCTCAACAATATATATATATATAAAGTGCAACCAGTCAACCAACACCAGACTCTCTATACTTCTATAAAGGAAATAAACCTCAAGAACAAAAAAGTCTTCTCCAGAGAAAAACGTATTTCTCCTTAAATTGCCTATTGATTTTTATACCATTTCTCATCTCTCAACTACTAAGAACAACATTATAGCAAAAAAAGAATCTCAAAAATATTAAGAAATTTATAGAGATCACACTGCGTTTTAACTATCTGGAGATTTGCCATTGCACATCTCACAGTGCCAAAGTACTAAAGAGAAATACAATACTGAAAAAACCCATCAGTTACCTTTTTATATGACAAAAAGAAACTTCTATATAGCACTATATACCTTATGTAATATATCTATATAGTGGAGTGTGCAAGTAATACATCAAATTCATACGGATTTATTCTGTGGAGATGCTTCATTATGTTTCTCTCTGATGATTAACTTGCATCTTAACGTCTTTGCATTTAACAATTATGAGTAATGTTCAACCACTAGTTCACTACTCAAGTGTCATATGTATGTACAGTATGATGATAAACGTGTAGATTTTCATTCATAAGGTTCCTGACATGAAGCAATTACTTATGTAGAAGAAAAAAATTAAGCACGTCTTCCGCCCATTTACTACTATACACTACCTTTGCTCACAATTTATGAGAAAAATACACTAGATAACATTTGCATTTTGCAATATATATAAAAAGTTGAGATGCCCTCAAGAATCTTGTCATCTCTTGACTCACTTTATAATCCAACTTGACTTTTTAGATAGATACAACACGGTTACAACATGACATGAAGTAACAATGTGTCAAGTGAAGTATGCTACAAGAAGATTGTTGTCATAAAAAATTAAATCATGTTCAAATGTCATATTTCCTTTGCCTTCATGTCATCTACCTGAGAGAGAAAGGCAATTAGACTCTTGAAAGATTTTACACTAACGGCACTTAGTACACGTAATATTTGAAGAACAGGAGATAGTGGCATTCTAAGATGAACTTCTTCTATGCAGGCGTAGCATAAGCATACCATCATTCGTTCTTAATGAGTCGTTGACTAATTAAAGACTAAAAAGATATTTTCAAGGGGGCTTCTTATAAGAACTCTTGTCATATATATCTATCGGCACTAGCATTATTTTAGAGAGAGAAATTATTATACAAGAAATTCTCATTCCTTCCTTCCTTCCCCTTTTTGCTAAGTTTTATGCTACTTGAGATGCGTGTTAGTCTTGAACTAATTTATAGGTTGTGTATATATGAAACTATGATGATGATGATGGCATGATCAATAATGTAACAAGAAAGCATCCACGCATTTCTTATTCATTTTCCTTAGCTTAGCAAATTAAACTTTGCTCTTTCTTCAAGCTTTTCTATATATATCGTCATTATGCAAGAAGAGATATATCAACGACTAATTCTCTCTCTCGATGTGAGGCGGACCGAAAAATTGTATAATAATTTTTTCTTCTTACTAAAAGTCTCTAGTCGTCGACAATGTCAGAATTGGTTCAGAAAGTTCCAACTTTGTTGTTTGCTGCTAGCACAAGTTTTTTTATATACTTGATTAAAACTTTTGAGTAGAAAAACCAAACATATCAACCTTGATTAGAAAAGAGTAACAGTAGGTAAGCAAAGGCAAAGTCAATTTATAATATTGAAGCCTCCAAAAATGAAAAGAGATTACCTACAAAGATGAATCCAAAATCATTACATTATCATTTTTATATCAAATTGATGATATTCTTGTGTACGCATATGTTTTCTTGTTTTGTCTTTACGCACACTAATCATTTTACTTTGAGTGTATATAGTAGAAAAATTGCAATCTGACTCAGCAATCTTTTTCTCCTCCGTCTCATAAATTGCAAGTTGGAAGGCAGGAGTTAAACAAACAAGTTAAAAAAAATGAACGCGTTGCTTACTCCTTGTTGTATATACGGCTTTTACATAACGAAGGAAAAGGACAAGGTTCATAATAAACTATAAACTTGCAAAAAGACATTAAATGTCAATCGTTAACGTATAAGAATGGACAACACACGAAAAGGAAAGAAGAAATAATATTTAAAATTGCTCATAAAACTGACAACAGTATATAACTAAAATACTTTATGCTTTTATAAACCTTTACACATTCTTAGCAGACCCAACTCTTCTTTTTCGCTGCTATCTTGTGTTCCAATTTGAAATTCTTATTTTGCTGTAATAGCTCGGGAAATGTCCAATTACAAACTCCTTAAAGAAATAGCTTCTACTCTTATTCCTCAGCTGCTATACAACATGAGCAAATAATAAAGTGACCAAAACAACTTTTTTTTCTCTCAAGAATGAAGCTCATAGCTTTTGCACAATAAAGCGTTTTTCTTCTTCTTCTTCAGCTTCTTGCGACAACGGTGAGAAATTCACGATTTAAAGTAAAACTTGTCACAAAAATGCCACCCATTATGTGAGCCATTTGAGAAGCCTATGTCGTGTCACCTTTGCAACCTTGGGATTCTCTCTGCTGGAGTCGTAAAGAAAATGCATGACATAAAAAAGTAGGAAAACGACACCAATTAAGTGTTTTATGAACGACACCAAAAACTCATTAGAAAACAAGTCTTTGAAGAGAGCTCTCTTCAAAATTCTCAAGTTACTACTGAAAAAACTAAAAACATCTTGAGCTCCACAAGAGGAACTTGGAAACTCATTGAAAATCTCTTTTTGTGTATTTTAGAATCATCGATCCTTTTCAACCATAAGCCAAGTGTCGACGTTTTTTTTTTGCTATAGAAGTCTATCCTATGCTTAAGAGTTATGAATTGTAGTTGCTTAACCTTATGCACGTCCTATAGAGGAAAATTCACAAATGACAGCTCATAAAAAACGACTAAACTCATAAAACGATTTGCAAACAAAACATATATATAGAAAGGTATATAGAGGTAATAACTAAATAGCTGTAGCAGTATAAATGAGAAATACATGTACAAACTGGGAAAGCAAATAAACTCTGCAAATAATAAATCTAACTGAATGGAGAAATTATGGCTACAACTCTCTACAGCAGTATAATGGTTAATAGCTAATAGAAAAACACATTGGAGCTTTATATTACAATCAGAGAGAATGAATATAGACGACAGGTAATATAATACATAAAGTTGACTTGGAGTAATTTTACTTCTTTAGGAATGTAGCTCTCTGTTCTCTTCATCCAATATTTAAAACGTGGCAAATAATTATATATACTCACATCTTTTTTAACATTATGTCGTATAAGCTTGAGTTGGTAGCTTATTTATTATTGTCGGTTCCCTTTTGTTTGTTTCTTGGTGGATGGTGCCAAAAAGGACGAGAGAAGGAGAAAGAAGATGCTAAAGGATCTAATCAGTGACACGATACTGTTGTAAAACGACTCTTTTAGTATTTAACATTAACACTACAATACAACAACTGTTGGTCGGTGTGAATGCAAATGTAGAGAGTTGGCTGTTAAAAGACAACTATATGGGTAGTAAATAGTAATAAACACCCGCAATAGCTATATTATTATAGCTTCGAACTTAATGTGATGATATGAAGTTTCATCAACAAAACTCGACTTGAGAGAGATTCAAGAGTTAACCATTTTCAGAGTATCACTTAACAAATAAGATAAGCTTTGGTGTAAAAACTGAATTTGAGTCAAGATGAGTAGGTAAAAAAGTACTTGACATACTATTTATAAATACAGTAAATGTTTTTAATTGAGTTTTTAATATTCGGTAGAAGCCCGTTTGATTTCGTAGCCGGATAATATATTTTAGACCAATAGGAATCTTGAAACTTACGTTAAAAGATATCTACAACAAATTCAGTTTCGTCTTATTTAGGATATATAATAATAATTATTTGCCAAAAAAATTGAATAACAATGTAGAACAATTTCAAATTTTTTCATACATAAGTATAGGAATTAGTTTTTTAGAAGAAATAAAACTTGAGAATTATATTATTCGTCATGGATTTTAACATGAAATATAATACACGGCATTGATCATCTACACTAATAAATATTGAATCAAATCTAAATCCTTTTGTAGTAAAAATTAGATCAAGGTCTAAGTTTGATTTGCTTCTGTAATTCTATTGAAGTGTACAACATAAGTACTTGATACGTCTGAACATTTCGTAATTGTAGCTGAAGAGTCGTCTTTGCTGTCATGTCATGTCGTAAGAACTACTATGTACTAGCAGTAGCTAATGTAATATGTAACTTAGTTAGTTAATATAATATCAAAATCTCAAATGCATATTATAAAGTATAAATGTAAGGCAATATATATAAGTATATAGTATGTAGGCGAAAAAAATCTCAATTCGACTCAATTAGCTAGAGCCTACAGCTGTACAATGTACAATGAGAATCAACCAACAACAAGCAACTTGAAGTTTCTCAAGAGAGTCAACCATTAGATTATTACTACACAACCAAACCAAAGCAAACCAAAAAGTTCTTCTTAAGAAGTTTTTTTTTCTTCATATGAATTATTTGATATTATGCATATCCTATTATCCTTGCTTCTCTCTTGTCGACTCTACTCAAATCTTTATACACATACATATGATGAATTCTTTCTGAGCTCTCACGCATAATATTAGTTTTATATGTATTATAAAACTCAGCATTCTTTTGCGATATAAACTCTTATTAGTACCAACACAAGAGAACATTGTGTAATAATAATAATTTTTGCAGACCAATCT
>VCNE01004397.1:0-22671 GCA_009869805.1 Oncopodura yosiiana | reverse complement strand
TTAGGTCAGTGTCCAATTTCAATCTTAAACCGCACCTTCCTTTTGCAAATTTGATACTATAATAAACAGTAAATCACAATAATTTAGAAAACCGTTACAAAAAAACTGACAAGGAGCACAAGTCTCTAATACAATAAGAAAATTGCTCTGGTTTTTATACAGTTGGCTCTATTTGTTTTATTTCATATTTGACCTGCATTGTTGATTTTCTTGTACCCTGTCCAGAAAGTCTTTCTCATTAGCATATAGATCTAAATCGGTGACTCTTAAAAAATTCACCTGCTGTCTCTTTTTCTTCTATATAATTTGCTTATAGAAAACTGCTGAAACGAAACTTAACGATGAGTAATTTCATAGACCAATTTCAATTTTATAAGTCATAAAATCTTTTGAGCAGAGATTTTTCTACTACTGTCATTATTCTTCGTCTTATTACTTCCACACCTTTTCTTATTGTTAAATGGCTATCATAACACATATCATCATATAAAAATAAAAAAGGTGGCGTATAGCTGCATATTAAGAGAGCATTACAAATCTTGAGACGCCTGCCATGCATTTGGTTATAGAGCTATTAAAATTGGTCATGGATCAAAAAATCAGAAATAAATTCTTCTTCCCGCAATGGAGACTATAAAAGATGATACTCTCATATTCTCTCTCTGTCTTTCTCTCGTCAACTCCTCCAAGTCGTTAATCACCCTGTATGATATTTTCAAAATTGGACTTGGGCTTCCTGCTTACATATTTTTCTAGAAACAAAAGAAAGATCTATGAAGTCAGAGAAGAAATCTGAGACGTAAGTCACATTTTATGACTTGGAGAGAAGAGAAAATGACCCATTGTATTTCAAGAGGCAAAACCTTTTTTTGCCTTCTCAAGTCTCTCTGATCACTCAACACTGTCAAGTCGCTGGCTTTAAGAACCATTTAAGGGTCAGTTACATAGCCAAGTCGCAAAGTCACAAAAATGTGTTCTTTATGTGTATTTGCTCTGCATTATTACGTTGTTTGCCACACCTTTTCACTTCTTTTGAACCAAAACTAAAGAGAAGACCACATATAGTCCAGTTTTTCCAAAGACCGACATGAATTTTTTTTGTTTCTCACAAAAATTGGTAATGATGGGTCAGACTTGAGTCAAATCTTGTTAGTTTTTCTACTGTAACAAGAAAGAAGGAAAGAGAGAGAAAAACATTGACAACATACTGAGAGACTTGTATTCTGAGGCATTTTTACATTGGTTTAGGCGACAGAAAGCAATCCATCAAACGGCAGTAGGTAGAAAGGGACGACAATTTTTGTTCTTGTTTCAATCTCATATAAATATATATATATATATGTAATACTAATGTCTATGAGAACTAGTTAAACTTTTATATTTGCTACACAGAAAATAACAAACGGATGTGTCATCGTGAAGAAGTTCTTCAAAAACTGTTACAGAAAAAAGATTCTTCATGGTTTTGTCTCACACTAACAATTTCTTCCTTGGCCCTCAACTCAATCGTGACCAACTAAAGCAAATATTGTTAAGAGTCTTCTTCATTCAAGAAAAATATTTTTGAGAGTAATTGGCAATAAACTTTTTACTGTTGGAGTTGTATTTAAAGAAAATTGAATTAGAAGCTCGTAACTTTGTATTTAGCTAATAATCGTAGTGAGGTCCAATTTCCTAACCTAGCTTAATGTTTGCCACATGTTTACTTACAAAAGAAGAAATAAAATATGGTCATTTCTAAAAGAGGCAAAGAACCTTTTTGTATGCCATAGGCAGAAATTTTCCAGACTAAAACCTCAATAAAAAATTATTTCTTATATACACTTGTCAGCAAAAGGTTCTTTTAATATGAAAATGACATGAGAGTGACAACACTTTTTCGCTACACTAATATTTTGAGCTGACTCTGTCACACATTTCCTTACTCTCTTAAAAATTGACTCTTGAGTTGTTCTTTGTAAACAAACCTTATAATCTTAAAGAGATGATATTCACACGAGAGAACTCTATTTTGATTTTGGTGATGTGCTAAAGATAATTTGCTGAAGTATTGCCAAAAACCACAGAAATTGTGTGGTGTGAGATTATGCGTTAAATCTTATAAACCATATCTTAAATGTGAATTAACTTGTTCCAACTTTTTAGTACAATTTCCTGGTTCTCTTCAGTTAAGCCTGATTATTTTTCTTCTAAAGCTAGAGAAAACAAGTGTAGTAGACTAGAGATAGACATTGTAAAAATTCCTTGTGGTTATTAGTGTTTGTAGAAAACAACAGTTATGTACATCAAGGACTACAAATGTTTCAACATTGAGAGAACGACCTCACTAAATTTTAGTTATGACCATTTACTCAGACAGCTCTCCGAATGAAATTCGAGAGGAAAGGAATGGTAACAATAACCGACAATATTATAGAAGTCAAGTGCTTTATTGGTAGAAAGAGAAACTGGTAATGTTCAAGAGCAAAAATTAGCTGCATTGTTAACGTTAATGACTTCACTTCAACAATAACATCGGACTGATTGATTTATTTATGACTCTAGATACTCAAATACCAAAAACCAACTTCATTTCTCTATAATATTCTGGAATAGTAGAAATAAAAATGAGCGGCGTCATTGTAACAAAATAAAAATCACATTTATCCAATCAAACAAACATTCTGCCAATTGTCATTGTCACTATTACACAAGTTATATAAAGCTCTGTGTGTGTCTTACTACAACTATAATAGCAATAACATCATTTCATGGTCGGCTCCCCTGTCAAAAAGTCTGCACATCATCATACAAACAGAAAGTCAGAAGGCACGAGGAAAAACATTTACTCCAAAAATCCTCATAATCTCTCTAGGGAGGATCTCTTCTCTAACTGTACATTGTAACAACTATTGTGTCCACAAAACACAGAGAAAACTTGAAGAAGGGCTGACTTCGAAAAACTCCCGTAAAACCAAAAGTCACTGATACAATAACGAGATAACCCTCATCATCTAAACAAAACTGAACTCTACAGTATCGACACATAAGCTTCTGCATGTCATTTCCTCTTTTTGAACTTGAAGCATTGAAAATAACTCGTAAACTAGAGCAGAAGACTTCTTATATATACATATATACATACATATGCAAGCAAACTGTAAACATTCATATATGAAAAAGGAAAACGAGAAATACACTCTACATATTCATTCGTCTCAACGTCTCAAAAGTCAAAAATGGGCCACCCTCATCGTTTTTGAGTTTCGTCGTCAATGTCAAATAATGAAAACTCAAAAGAACTTCTCATATTCCTATACACCGTAACCGAAAAAGCTTTAAGAAGTGTGTCGCTCTTTTTCTTAACAATAAGAATTTAGTCAATATTTAGTATTTATTTTATACAACACACGTTATATGCTATACTATGCAAATCGGCTCAATTATTCATGCAGCTACTTTTCATTTTCTCTCTCTCTCTTATTTCTCATCATTACAAACAACTAGGAGTCTAATCCATCATAAAAGAAATTCTTACTAGCAAAAACGACAAACTAAATAAATTTTTAGTGAAACCTTCTCACACTCTCCCTCCAGCTTTTACAAGCTAAAAAACAAGCATGCAATCTTGTATCATGAGGCTGTTAAACCAAACAGTTTGACCAAATAACATGATGATACATTAGCCAGGAAAAAATGAATGCATAAATGTACTATAGTATATAGTAGTAGTAAGTTGAGACAGGTGTATAGAGAGCAAGGTCTTTTCTTCATTGTATAGTCAAATACCAGACTCCAGAGGTCCAGAGTAGAATATAGGAAAAAAACTAAAGCAGGTATTATAATATCTGAGGTAGCCAAAGTCTCTCTTCTCATCTTTTTACAACTGTGAACATCTCACATCCCCGAAAGACTCTTGATGCAATCCATCCACCTCACTGACAAGATTCTTGTTAGTTATATCATCTACTAGTTGAGAGAGAGTGGAGCCATATACTTTTCTTTATGCTAGTTAGTCTCTAACTTATATACTTGCTACTCAACTCTCTCAACAACAAGTCAAATCTTCTTCTCTATAAGCAACTTAACTACTTCTTCTACCTGGACTCAACTCAACTTTTTTCCATTTACTTAAGGGATGCTATGTTGTAATGTAGGTATACGTAAATGCTTTGCTTGTCTGGAGCTCTGCAGGTATATAAAGAGTACACTTGAATAGATCGAGACGCTTGGAAGTAGAGAATCCCCAATGAGAATTATTTCTGTCGACAACTCTAAGATAAACCTAGAGAGTATACTATTAGTCTTTTGAGATTTTAAAACGAGTTCAAATGTTACTACATGGGTAACTCATTGAAAATATAGAGAAAGGAACCTCCTAAGAAATTTTGAGGTAGAATGACAAAATTGTGCAAAGAGTATTATTGTTTATAGATTACGACCTATAGAGAGTCAAAAGTACGTCTTGTTGGATGAGATGGTCGTGACAATAGAAGTTTAAGCCAAAAGTGTAGTAATAAGTCCTCGGCGCCTACAAGTCCCCACAAATAGTTTCCACGTCAAGTGCCGTCTCTCAAAAATCTCAAATGTTTGAATAGTCATGAGACCTCACTAAAATATATTCTAATACATTCCTCCAAGTATATAAGTATACAAGAGTTGTAAATGTTAAATATTAAAATAGTGTTATGTACACACATTTTCTGAGGTGATGCCGCACACTTTTCACAAAGCACCTTTTCCTATGAAAAAATCAATTTTTGCTAGCTTCTTCAGTTTATCTACATATATTATTATCTTCACTCTATAAGAGAATATATTATATATGTGTACATATATATGCTGCATCTCATTGCTTGCATTTATGACGCTCGTGACTTTTCATCTTCAAGTCAAATAAGAGATACTTAGAGGTCCAAAAATGTGTTAAGTTTGCTCTTGCTCTTCTATGAGACTCTTCTCTTCTCTTCTCTACTAACAAGAGATAATGACCATCAAAGTTCAACTTAAGATGCCGATAATCATGTGAAACTTTTTTTTTCTTTAGTGGTGGTTTTGACAGCCACATGGACTCAGCTGCTGCTAACTACTTTTCTATTCTAACTACTTGTTACTATGTAATGTGTAATGTAATAGATAGAAAACAAGGGCAGATCAACATAGACAGTTGGCAGCCGCTTTTGGTTTTCTCTCTAACTAAAAGACTCTAAATATCAACTAAATGTAAACCATAATATTCTTTTTCATTTGCCTATTTCATGATTTTTTTCATCCCTCCTCTCTACTCTATAATATAAGACTGCAAGAACTTTTAGCTTCTGTTAACCTAATCATAACATAATTCATGTTATAATAAACACTCAATAATTTCCCCACACACACAGATGCAAGTAAGCAACACAGAGAGTCCAAATTCTAATATAAAACACATTATACAATATAGGCATTTGTAGCTTAGCAAGTATAAATAGCAAATCAGAGTTTATATGACCCATCTAATGTCTCGTTTAGTAGAGCTATCTGCGTTTTAACTCAAACCACTACTCTCTCTTATATTCGTCGTTCTTTTCACTCTATACTACTATAAATGCCAGAGTCAAAGCCAAGCCACAGATAGATCTTTCATTTAATACATTGCTGTTAGAGGTTACATCACATTCAATGAGATAATAAAAGTTTATACATGCTCATCTTCTTCTTCTCACAGTAATAGTGCACAATAAATGCTACTTTTTACTACCAAACCAACCAGCATCATAATATATACAAAATAAATTCCAGATGCTGCAGAAAAAAAACATAAATGATCAAAGATAGTGTTGAACTACTGAAATATGCTGTGAATTTGAAGTTTTTCAAAGATCAGGTCAATTTAAGAAATGACCTCAAGTATTTATGAAAAAGAGCTTGTCAATAATAATTCTTTAAAGATATACAGCCAATTCTTTTTTATACTCTTAGAAATTGCAGAACAAATATGCCACTACCAAAATATTTAGTTTCTTCACAGCAATTTGCTCCACTATGAGAATCATCGTTTGGCGAGAATGTGAAAAATGAGTCATTTAGACATGGGTGTCAGTCACTCGACTCTCTCTCTCAGTGTTGGAGAAAGGAATTTAGTTTCTTCACAGCAATTTGCTCCACTATGAGAATCATCGTTTGGCGAGAATGTGAAAAATGAGTCATTTAGACATGGGTGTCAGTCACTCGACTCTCTCTCTGTGTTGGAGAAAGGAGAATATTAGAGCAAAAAATGTTATGCTCACACGCCTTAGTGTTCAAGTATATATATATTACTCTATTTGTTGTATACTTATGTAATAGATGCTTCTGGAAAAATGACTTTTTCTTATCATGACGACATACGATACACTCTTTGCCGACTAAAGAAGTAAATAGCAAAGCATAACAAACTCAACTCACATGTCTTCATTTTCTCTTATACCAACTATGTATGTCATTTCTATACTAGAATGCATCTATAAATGTGTGAGATTTCTTCAAATCATTTTTCAAATATGTTTACAATGTCCCTGTCGCTATTTCAACGTACTGTCAATTTTTCTACTACATACATTTTTCTCAACTTTGAAAAGTGACCCATAAGACATCAAGATTAAGCTGAGGATGACGACAATAAAGAGATTTTGTTTCGTAACAAACATTTTTCTACAATGGCAACAACTTGTATGTATTATATGTAAAATGTTTTTCTCTTAAAGACTCTTTTGGCATCATTATGCTCTTAAAGTATTTGCATGAAAATGTTTGTAAAATGTATGCATTTTATCGAAGCTCACTCTTTTTCCTATAAGATCTATTACCGCGACAGCAATGAAGAGAAACACATTAAAGTTACAACTAACGATCTTCTGAAGAAAAATCTTGTTCACTCTTTCGACTTGTATATGACTTTACACATTTAGCATAGAGGTATATTCTCTCTCTCTCTTGGAAAAGTTGTTGCAATGTAATATATAAGTATAAGTTTAACTTCTTCTTCTTCTTCACAAGTCTACAAGGTTTTTTGGTTGTTGTTCATGGTTCCAAACTAGCTATTATATCAATCACATCGCACCTACGCTATTCAATAAAACCGACCCATGAATGTCTGCAAATTCTTTCAATTAGTCTCTCTTGTAACAAATCTCTTTCCTATCACATAACTCTTGTGTAGACTTTCTTATAGTCTTAAACCAGTACGTACCATCATCACTTACAAAATGAGCATCTTCATACATTAGCAAAAGACATGCATAAAGAATTCCATTCTCAAAGCTCAATTTTAAGCAACAACAATCTTTCTTATCTTATAAAATGCACATAGTGCACCAAAGAATATTCTAAAAGTTTTATTTTTATATGTAGAATCATCCATCGGCTTTATATTTTAAGCTCAATAATATACTTTACATTTTTAGTAAAAGTTACGAGGGTGTTGAAGTTGGCTCAGAAAATCAATGTAGTTAGCAAGGAGGCTAATGTCAATCTCTCTCTCTCTCTAATATCTATCGGCCTCAATAATATCATTTTATAACGAGGAAAAAAGAGACATGAGTGACGCTGTGTGTGATATCAAAAGCTATAAAAATATTTTACACAGAGTATAGTAAGTAATTCCGTCTTTTTGATATCTCCGAATGTTTGATCTTTTTTCGTACTCTCTGAGTATATATGTGTGTAAAATTACACAGAACCTCCTACAGAGACAGAGTCTTATATACTGTGTATGAAATCAACCAGATTATTTATATTTTTGCGACATGTCCAAAATCAACAAGTTTATATCCAAGCAAGTAATAATTTGTGCGAGTAGTTCATGATGTTCATTTTAACGACGGCATTTCATACACAACTATTATACAACGAAAGCTATAGCATCTATATAAGCGTGTCTCTATAACTCTTGTTCTTTTTAGTACACAAACCTGTCCTCCTATAAGATTCACACTTAATGACGTACTCGTTGTCGTAATGCTGAGACATTCAAGTTGACATTAGGTTCAATAATAGTCAATCTTTTTGGCAATTTGAGAAATTTCAACTATTCTAAATTTGCGTAAACGAGCCGTAGAGACCAAAAATAATTTTTGCCTCATTTCTTTATAAATATGAGAAGATGACACGAGTTTATTACTACCACCTACCTAATGACGTAGTTAATAAATGCAAAGCTGTCTTCTTTTAGATTGAATATAATCCATCAACAAATAATATTAGGCTAAGTAAACTAGAATGAAGTGAGAAACACCTTGTTTCTTGTTTTACAGCTTGCAAAGATGACTGCCTGCCTACCTTTTTCATCTTTTCCTCCTTTGTCAAATATTGTTGTTGTCAATTGGATTGACAATCTGTAGTAGCGCAGAGAGATTTCATTCATTTTGTAAATTAAAACTACTGCCATGTTATACTACTGTGTTACACTCTAAGGTTATATATTTTGATTATCTTTCTACACATTGTCTCTTTTGTCACAGCTTTCGGTTTACTATATACAATATATATTTACCATATTATTTTTATTTTATCACCTTTCGCTTCTTCTACTATCTCTTTTTCCTGAGTACACACTCAACAACATTATCATTCTCATATCACTTTACCTACATTGAACTGAACATTGAAATGACACCATGTTATGTTTAGTATAACTATCATGTAAAAATGTGTAACTTTATTATACTATATTTATTCTTTTTTCTATAGATTACACAATAACGACTCAACTACACTTTCTGAGTTCTCTATGCAAAATGTATTTATATATTTATGTAGTCTGTCCTGATTTGATTTTCCTGATGATACTCTCTTCTCTTTTTTATGTGTAGTTCCAGAAAAATAATACTAAGCTATCATTTCCTGAAGAGCAAACATCTCTCATATCCTTCCACAACAATATTTTCCCAAACTTGACAACTGCTTCTCGCCTAGCTTAGACTTCTTATCTTATCGACTCGTCAATGTACACAAGAACATCAATAAATATATATTCTTAACCATGTTTAAAGATTGACTGATGTTTTATATTGTATAGTAAAAAAACTGTTGTTACTATTGAAGTTTTGACTAGACTGTGCAAAATGTCATATATAATCAGCTTCTGTCTCCAATCTTTTATACATCAATTTATTCCATAAATGTTGTTGTCGTCGTCGTCAGTTTGTCTACTAATGTAAACTCTTGTATTATTTACATCGACGTCATTTCCTATAGTGCGAATGACTCTGTTTGGTAAAAAGTCAGTTACACTCATATGAACGAGTACAGTAAAAATTCTAATGAAGGACATTAGAATGCAGGCTCAACTGTGAAGCTTATTAGTTCTTTCTGTTTATCACAACTTGACAACTAATTTCCTAAACTAATTACAAATGTGAGAAAAGAGTTCTCTACTTATAATATTGCCTATATATAATTTGCACTTAAATATTCTTCTCCAGTTTCAAACTTTCATTCATGAGGATTTTTTCTTTAGCTAAAGATGTGTCTAATTGTTTTCGGCATGGAGTGTACGTTTTTCACATGTAATTTAGAACATACAAATATAAAATCTTCTTTACTATATAATATATCTTTCAAGGCTTTCTTTAGCTAAAGATGTGTCTAATTGTTTTCGGCATGGAGTGTACGTTTTTCACATGTAATTTAGAACATACAAATATAAAATCTTCTTTACTATATAATACATCTTTCAAGGCTTTTTTTACAACCTTCCTTCCCTCACTAAAGATCCTTTCGTCCTTTTATATCCAGCAGGCTTTTCTTTTGCTTGCCTAGGTACTTGAGTCTTGTAAGAATGTGAATTAGGTTTTCTTATATAGAAGAGAAGAGAAGAAGATGGGACTTTGGAAGAAGAAGATATAGAGAACCTTGTTACAAAAATTACATTAGGTAAATAATGCCCCTTTGCTTATTGCTCCTCTCTCTCTCTCTCACTAAGAATCTTCTCTCTTGAGCAAGTTGGTTGATGCTATATCCTTTTCTTCGTAAAGTGAACCTTGAGAGATGAAAAGTTCCTTTTCAAAGCATAGTGGATTCTTATGTGTAATACCCAACACCGCATTTTCTTTTTCTTTCTTCCTTAACACTCGCCCACTACATTTGTGTTATAAGCCCATATAATTACGAAAAGGATCTGTGTAACGTAATTTTCCGAAATATTATTTCCTCATTTTTCAGAGCACATAAAATAAGGCAGAGAGGAAGAGAGACAAACAAAAAGGGTTTAAAAGTGAGAACAAATGTGTATAAAGAATATCCTTATATAACACTCTGTTAACGTTACGCTTTAATCTACAAGGAATTACACATTCAAGATGATGTGATGATGATGATGACGAGGCTACTGGAATTGCTACACAAAGATCAAGATTTAACACATGTTCATTCTTTAGTTATACACTTACCAAAAATGGGTTTATGAGATTACACTCTTGCTTTAGCCTGTATTTACATATTGCAATGTAATACTTTTAATGATGTGCTAGTTAAGCTACTACTAAAAGAGAGTTAAATTCTACTAAAATCTTTTACACCCGAATACAATAACTTGATATTAGAATTTTACAATGTTCAATTTATAACACTTGTTGAAATTGGAAAAGTACAAGAAGCAACTTTTATACTTACTCTGATGATGTGAGACAAACCCACGCAATTTGCAAAACACTTTTCAACTTGACTTTTGCTCATGTAGTCTCGTCTATATTTGATTAGTTGAGTGACCCAACCCATTTTCATTCGACTCTCAATCACTTTATATATATATACATTATTAAATCTAACAAATAGTAATATGCCGCCTTTTTTGCTACTAGTTGCAGTAGTTTCATATAATAATGCAACCTAAGCACATAGCACAAGTGCAATGACTGCTATTCTGTTATATGTATGTATATGAGATGGTTCGTCTGATACACTTTAAAAACTTTAAGAGAGTATTATACATATTCATCTAACATTAACCTGCATCAACATATGTCCTATCTTGTAAGAAAAAGTTTTAATTTACCATATGTCTCAAAGAGTCACATATCTTGACTGAGGAGAAAAAGACTCTTTTATTTCGTCGTAAACCACAGTTGAGTTGAATGCTAGCTTACAACAGTGTGCTCTACTCTATTCTAACTCATTCATTGATGATAATATAAAATAGTAAAGAAGAAGAAGAAATGAAGCAACAAAGCAAAAAGAGCACAGTCGACACTTGCTGGTCTCTCTGACTGACTTTTAATGAATTCAACTCTAGTTGAAAAGCTCAAGATTTCCAGCAGTTCAATTCATGAATGCTTCTCAAGTCACATCTTTTCTCACTAAAGTTAGTCAAATATATATCTCTCTCCTCTCTATATAAAAATACACAAGCTTTTTCCTAGCAAAATCAACAATCGAGTTTTTTTCATCATCATGATCGTCTTTTTCTTGACTTTCTTCTTCTTCTTCTTCGTGAGTAGTGTAAAGTGAATTACATATGATGGTGCCAAACCCCGTGTGAAGACTCTAAACCGGATCACAGCTGGACATCTCTCTCAAATCAAAAAAGCTATAGTTGAAAAGCGTCGTGTCGAATAATACGTAATCGCGTCTTCTTCTCTTTCGACGACATATGAGAGGATTTTAAATTAATACTAGGTATTCTATATGAAATGCCTATAATAACAGGGAATACCAAAAAATGCTGAAACGTTCACTTCCAAGTTACTCTCTGTATGTTGTAGATTACAAATATTTTTTTTTTCACTTTAAAGTCATTGCTATGTTGTGCAGTGTTGCACAATACAAATAAATAAGAGAAAAAAAATCTAGCTATGCTACTTTGGATTACTTGATATTTATAAGGAAATCTTTTTTTCAAAGCCTCAGGTTCCATTCAGTCTTTAACTCATCAATAACTACAATAATAACGCTTCATATTAACAAGTAGTCGCTAGAAGAAGACTTGGAAAGCCTTTTTGTACCTTTAGATGAGAATCGCGTTTGTCAATTAGCAACGCTTGTTTTTCTTTCCTCTACAACTACACACCTTTCTCATTTTCACACCTGATTCATTATCTTCTCCTCCTCTCATTGTATTTACCGGAGAATCTTCTTACTATCCAAATATACCAATTCATAATCTTATAAAAATCCCTATTAATCTATATATCAAGTAGTATTATAAGTAATAGAAATAAAGGAGTGGGCTATACATAATAGAAGAAATGTAGTTTTTGTTTAAGTGAGATGCTGAGAGTTGTGAGAACTGTTGACTATAAATGCTAATATAAAACAATAATATGTGAGATAGTGATGCCAGCGGTATGTAGTATTGATAAAAGACTGGCTTGTATATGTCGGCTATGATAATACAGAAAATATACAATTGCGTCATTGCCAATGATGAACTCTCTGTCACTCACACTCTTTTGTACAAACACAACACTTTTCCTTTCAATGGCAACAAGACTCTCTTAAAGTTTAACACTTCTTTTGAGAAAAAAACATTCCTTTGCATTGTATGAATCGGCATGTGTGTTTAATGAAAATGATGAGGATTTGACATATGACAAGACAGTGACAAGAAGTAATGCTCTGAATTATTTTCTTTGCAAATATAATGAAATCAGCAGCCGTAAGCATGTTTATTTATTGCAAAGCCACACGCAGAGTGTCAATCACAAAAGAGAAACTATTTCTTACCATAGCAGATGACAGAGGTGAGCCATTAGTATACGAATTAAACGGTGACATCAAGTATCCCATGTTGAGAGGTGAGGGATGTGGAAGGCTGCCTTCCAGTGATTTACCTGAATAATTTAAAAAAAAACATTTAATATTAATTTAATTCAATGAGTACTCTGTAAATCTCATATCAATTTGTATGCAACCTCATAAGTCATAATGTAATACATATATTTTAATCTAGATTTCTATTTAGAAGAACCACCAACGTCAATCAGTTGTAGACGACATAAGAATTTTAAATACATTTTTATATTTATTTTCTAGTTTAGAACAGCAGCAGTTCAAAAAGAGCATATACCAACAACAGCGGCAAGTCTATCTCTCTAAAGGTTCAAAGCTCTACAACACCTTTATAGTTAAATGCTTAAACCACTAACCATCATCATCTCTTACCACCTTTATAGCTCAAAATCAACAAGTCTTTTCTTCACCTTGTCATCATCATCATGTGCGAAAAAAACATGAAGAGCGGCATCACAAGAGTACCAATATATACTTATAGCAATACACACGTCTCTACATCTTTACATATGAATTGCATATCTTCTACCTCTCATACTCTCATGTTGTTAAAAATCTAACTAGCAAACAACAACAACAGATTATAAACTTCAACAACTACTACTTATCAATTTGAAATAAGATAGACAAGAGTAGTGGTGATGGTGACTGTTGAAGGAATATATCGCATAGATACACCTAAGTATACATTTTCAAGAGATAATACTTGTTGTGTGTGTACTTACATATTACAAAATATACAACAATATGACTACATAATATCTAGTGTGTATACTATATATTACTAGAGGCAAGAGAGAAAAAAAGCGTCACTCATTTAGCAAAAAGATTTTTAGACTTTTAACATGACCTCTTCCACTTGCACTATGTTTACCCTCACCTTCACCTTTGAGATTGTAATTACAAACTCAAAGAATTCTTTCTGACACGTTTCACTTGACTCAACAAGCCAATCAACAATGAATAAGAAGTTGAGCACAAGACTCATTTGAATATTTCTACATTTCGTTTTCTTTCTCTCATATACCACAAGGCATTTCATTTCCTGCTGATATCTCATCTCACAGTGCGATATCATTACGGTTTATTTCATCGTCTGTACAAACCTCAAGTGAACGTAAATCAAAATTTTAATAATGGATCTTGTTGTAGTTCTCTTCTACTAAAAAGATATTATTTGCATGTTATAACATTTCTATGTAAGGGAACGAAGAGTTGTAAACTCAAAACATAATTCTCCATTTTAATTTGACAACAAGGCGAAAAGTGCCCGCAAGGCTTCTGGAACTGTCAGCTAAAAACCAGCCTTGTCTTGAGAGCTATAGATTCTCAACTTGTACATGATCATCATCTTCTTCTTCTTCTCTACCAATCTATCTACTTACTTAAACTATCCTCCGAAACATCAACAACAAGAAAAGATGCTCCAAGGCTATACATATATATATCCACTATCTTTTCTCGTTCTCCAACTCAAGAAATCTTCTATCCAAGACAGACTCAGCTGTAATAATAAAAAAAAACTCCAGTTGCTTCCCTCCTTTTAGCTTGTTTAACTGAACGCTGCTGTTAAAAACATTTCATCTCATCATGCAACAATGGTTCAATTCTTCAAGAGAGAGAGATGCAACAACTTCTTTTTGTCGACTCTTTGATTCTTTTTATCTTATCCTTGTTGTTGAGCTGGTTGCTTATATAGTACAAGTGCAGAGCAAAAATCTAAAAAATCTGTAACGTAGAGACTTTTTCTACTATATAAACTACTAACTAGCTATTGTCCCATCAAAACAATTTATATGCACAGAGAAACAACTCATGATCCGAGAATTTTTCAAGAGGCTAATAGTAGTACACAGCTTTAACTTGTTTGCGTTCTTTTGATTAACATTTGAATATATATGGCATTGAGTAAAGGAAGAAAACAAGTTGCAGTTGCAAACAATGTAATATATTTATATGCGCAATGTAAGACACAAGTGGCTAACTCAACATTAAAACAATTTTAGCCAACTTCAGCATAAAATTTTGCTTTGCTCACTAAAAGTCTTTGAAAAGAAATAATTTGTATAGACAGACTTGAGAGGACGACAAAAAATGACTTGAGACTGCAGATGAGAGAGAGAAAGAGAGAATCTCATATATTTAAGTGTAACTGAGAACCGACATTGCAAAAGCTTACTTAATAAAATGTAATGTAATATATGTGATACAGGAGAAGGCCAAAAAATTTCTATGAGTGTTACTGTACGTAAATACACGATATATAGTATGAAGTAAGTAAAAAGTCATAAATCACTCAATCTAATTAAAAATGGTAGGAAATTATACACATTTAATCACAAGGTAGATGGTGAGTAGTAGATTTTACTCTCAAGATTCATTATCAAGTTTACGACTCATGTGCCATTTATTTTATCCACATTACAACTACATTCCATTCTTCCAGCTTTAGCTGCTTCGACGAGTTCAGTTGAGCAATAGTGAATTCAACTATTTTGTGAAAAACTTTTTTTTTTGAGCACGAGTTTTGCCAGCACAAGTGAGACTTTGAGCAAAACTAACAACAACTCTTTCTATACAAGATGGCAAGAAAAGATATTTTATTATGCATCTTTTACATCAATGTATAAAACACACTTGCATTATATATACTCAAAGAATAAAAAGAAAAAACAACTCTAGCCTGACCGAATACCTCACTAACTGAGTGAGTGAATGAGTGATCCTTTAACAATAACTTTTCTGCCTACTCTTTTTTATTTTTTCCAACTCTGACAGCATCTTCAATTCTCTCTTCTTCTTCTTCTTTCTCACATGCTCACGAAATTTTTACACACACAACAACTTTAGTTGAATGCAGTCCACCATCTCATCATTCCATTTGACTTGTAGTAGGTATATAGTGTTGGATGCCTTTTTAAAAAAAGCTTTCAGAGTCTCTCTCTTGGAGAAATACAAAGTCTCAACAATCTGAGTGAGTCTGGCAGTCAGAAGAAGAAGAAGCCTTATAGTGTTATAAAATAAGTTCCTTCAAGAAGAGATAGCTTTAGTCACTCTGTTCACGTACAAAATTGAACCTCCCATCCCATCTTATTCATCTCAGTCAGTCAAGTCAACTCCAAGTCAAAAAAGAGTGACTTGAACAAGTACATGGAGAAGAAGAAAAAAAAAGCTCCTTACTTTATAAAATACATTTGCTATATGTATATATATACAATAAATGTGTTTGAATTTTAAATTGAAGTACTCAGCTCAACCTTTCTCTCTCTCCTTATAATACATTCTTCTTTCCTATATATATATATATAATACGTGTTAGTTAAACTACATTATTATAACTCTAATCGAAAAATTGTTCTTCTATTGCATTTTGATTCATTGGTAGCCCTTCTCTCTGACTTTACTGTGTTAATATTATTATTATGTATAAGTTGATGTCAGGATTAAAAATCTACTATAATCCTGTTGGTCGTAGTCTCTTTGCTTATGTAAAGTGTGGCAACATCCACAAAACTTCACTACAAGTTATCTATATACTACATTCATCCTACTTTCATCAACTAACAACAACTCGACAAGGTAAGCTACTATATACTCTAGCAGTAGTAAGTAACATCTCTCTGGAGTTTTTTTCCTTTGAAGCCTCTTTTTTACACGTTTCATTTCACTCAAAGAATTAGAATTCAACGATTATCACCATCGCCATCAAGACTAAGAAGAAGCCGAGTCATCATCAACAAGCCAAAAAGCATCACTCACTCAAACAGCCTTGCTAATTCATCTTGAAAGAGTGAAACATAGACAGAACCCTAGAGGATCTCTTTTTATTTGTATATCAATGTTCTTCTTCTTCAGTACTTGAAAAGGCTCTCTCAATAGCACATTGAGTCACTCAACATCTTCTTGTTACACATCTTTTTATATTCAGATTAGACTTTTAGCAATCGTCGTAATCATCTTTCAATAGAATTTAGAGTAATAATCTTCTTCTCTCTCTATCTCTCTAGTATTATATATACAAACGCCTACATACTTTTTTTCTTTTACATACATTTTATTATATAGCATGTTGTAATGAAACTCTACTTGAGAAGTATTTATTTTCCCTGAAAAAACCGACGACGTTCATGATGTGTCTTTGCCTCAAGAAGAAAAAACTTTCTTGTAGTTGTATAGCCCATTACATTCGCTGATTAAAATCTTATGCATATGTCTAGTAGCACTTGAAAGCAAATGTATGGTAAAGCCTTGCCTACACTATTTAGTCAACACACAGTGGTTTAAGTAAGCACATTAAATGGTAGAGAAAACGATGAGATGAGCCCGTACTGTTGTTGATGTTGTTATTTGGTGTGGCCTAAGAAAAAGATGCGGCTCACGGAGTAATTTCCATTTTACACAACTAACCTTTAAAAAAAGTTCGACTACATGTAATTACCTAGTTGATTCTCTTCAACTTTTCGCTTCTTTATAAACTGTGCAGACTACGGCTACCTACTAATATTCTGGGCTGCAATTTGTACAAACTCTTCACTTTGCGAAGAAGCGTAAACATCAGCTTAGAGGTAATAATATGTTTCTCCTTGCTTCTAAATGCCTAGTTTAAAATCTTCTACATTGTACATGCCAACACTGTATATAGAGTATTAGCATATACCACTCCCAAATAATGTTATATAACTTATATGTGTGTATACATGATATTTCGTCTAACTATATATGCGAGTGATCTCCAATATTTATTTACTTTCGGGAATTCGGCAAGTGCGAAAATGGCTTCGAAGACGACGACACACAACGTTTATACTGAAGCGAATGAAAAGATCACTCGTATAGCGCCTATATAATCTCATTGCATTGAAATGGTATATATATCTTCTTGTCTTATTCCAAACTTTCAATATTTATGTTTGTAGGAGCAAAGAGTTGCCAGGCTTGCTTATGCGTTTGACATGTTTAGCTAAAGAGTAAAAGAAGCCATCACTCCTTCTCTTCAAATGCCGAATTTAATACATATTGCTGAAGATGAAAGCTAAAAGTAGACACTCAATATTCTCAATATTTGCATTTCGAAAAACCGAATAGAGCCAAATGACTTTTTTTATTTTTAAAATTCCATTTGTCGCCTTAGCCTTAAAAACCACACAATTGTAACAATATGTACCTTTTGCTTATTTGTTTGTTTGCCACTACCATCAATTCATATACAGGTAGGGTACAAAGAAGAAGAAGAAAAAAGGACTTTTATATAATCATAACCTCTCACTTAAACCGCAATTTCTCATCACGCTTCTACTCATACATTAAGGCACATGAGGTCGTCGTCAAAAGATATCATTAGGATCTCTCTCTTTCGTAGCTTTTTTTCTTCCTACAAATATATTATACTAAATTGAAAAAATAAACTACTATGTTTTTGTTCATTTCGTGTTGGTGAGCTGTTAGGCTGTTAGAAAACAGATGAAAATGTTGTTGCTCTGTTATCTAACATTACACACAAATATAAGTGACTCTAATTCCACTAGTACCAATTCCAATTTTGTTATAATGACAAAGACGACCAAATAACAACATGTGAAAGAGATGTCAGCTTTATGTTATATTATATGAAGTAAGTGAAGAAGGGAATGAAATTTCTTGGCCCAAAAAAAAAGTTTTTAGACATTTAGACAAATATACTCTCTCTTCAAGGAAATGAGCTTCACATTGAGTTATCCCCTTTCCCAATAAGAAAAAGATTTTTTGAAGCTAGAAGAGACCCAATTTACTTGTTCATCTCTACTACTACCACTATGCTAACACTTATTCTATATAGTTTGTTAGTTATATAAACCTTTTTTACAAGAAAGAGCAACAAGCAAAAGCTAAGACTACATTAGGAAAAAAGTCAACCTCGAGGCAGCAGCATGTTGTATGAGCAACAGCAGGGAATAAGGGTGAAGTGTATATACTATTCTATTCTCTCTTAAAAGTTTCAAAAAAGTGTACACCACACTACAACATTACTTGGCTAAGGGTACAGACATAGAAAAGAGAAGAAAGAAAGAGAGAGAAACAAATTTGAGAGAGAACTCATAGGGTTTTGAAAAAAGATTTGTGAGGATTTCGTGCATGACTTCTCGTTTCAGGGTTCCACTACAATTTTTGTCACACAAACAACCATTTCTCTCTCTTTGGAAGAAGAAGTAGGAGAAGAGTGAAGAGATTTCTTCTTGCTGTATATATACGCCATAATTTACAAGATCTACTGGAGAGAGAGAAAATAGTTATATAAGCTATGAGTATTTATATATATATATGGTATACATTTAAAAAAATTCTATTTGAAATAATGACTTTTTCTCTATGTAAAAGTTAATGGTCTTATTGAAGAAAAACCCTGAAACACCTCTTGTATAAGATGATGCATCTCAAATAAGTGCATAGCGTGCAACAACGCTCGTTTTCTCAGCTCGTCATACAAAATGAAGAATTGGTAAGTGTAAAAACACACACACAAAACAACAAGAGAACAGGGTAAAAACTTAAACTATAGCTTTTTAGCTTGTTCAAATGAAAATCCTCCTCTGCTACAAATTTCTGTTTGGATAGGAAGAGATGCCTCATTTTAAAACATGCAATAAGTCACTCTGCCTTCATTTGACAAGTTATAACTGTAGACAAGAGGAGTTTGTCCTAAGTTGACTCATTTACTTTTTTTTTCTTCTCTTTTCGGTACTTCATTGGAAATAAGAGAAGAAGAAGAAGAGACAGTGTAAGAAGAAAAAAATGAACTAAATATCTTTTGAACTCATATAAGTAATATACATGGTACACATATGATGAGAAAATACATGAGAGAGATAGAAAAGCTGGCTTTGAGAGAGAAGAAAAAAAATCACTTGCACTTACACTTTATCAATCATTGCTTGTTTCTTTGCTAGTTGCTCACAATAATAAAGTTCAATTTCAATGTCAAAACAAGTCAATAGAATCAAGGAGAATTGGCAAACAAACCAAGGACTGGTATATATATATGCTATCTATCTAGTGTTCTATAAGATATCCGAGAAGACAACTCTTCAACTTGTGTAATATTATTCTTCAGCTCTATATACATACTCAATTCTTTCAATTGCAATCGCATGTCAACCATAAACTTTACATTCTGTTTTGCATTTCATTCATTTTCTTTCTAGATCTCAACTATCTAAGAAAACCTCAGAATCATACTCTAAGTCAATTGTTGTATTCAATGTGTAAATTCTTTACTAATGTCTTCATGTTGACGGAATGTTAGCTGACTTAAAAAAATCTACCTAATAATATTCTCAAGTCCCACAAGACCAACAAGTCACTACCTACACCATATCATCAGACTTATATTATAACCGACAAGTTGAAGCTNAAAAATCTACCTAATAATATTCTCAAGTCCCACAAGACCAACAAGTCACTACCTACACCATATCATCAGACTTATATTATAACCGACAAGTTGAAGCTAATATTAGCAAATGTTTCTCATAAAGCTGATATGAGTAATGAAGCTCATTACAAGAGTACGACATTTGAAAATAAATACAGCATTTAATACTCTTCTCTCAATGCAGCAATGCTTCTACATATCAAGTTTGAGAAACTCAACTTTTCACCGAGAGACCGACGACGAAGGAAGTTGTATAAAAAATTCAGTATGCATATATACCACCATAGCATAAATATAAATAAAAAGGAAGCAGCTACGCATATAGAGAAAAATGCAGTGACTTGACTCAAGTGCCTTTGACTTTGAGACTATATACTATATATATATTCCGGCTTGTCTTGCATTTTATTTTTCTATAAGTTAACTTTGCTACTAGTTTAGTTTTCAATTCATCTCAAGTTTTTGTTGTTAGACAGACGGGAGAAAAAGAGAGATGCTGTTATCAAAGTTTTGATCTTAGAGAACGCGAGGTACAAGGCTCTTCTTCAACTACTACTACCCATTTGTTTTTTTCTCGGTATGTTATGAATGCTACGCTGCTTTTATGCATTCCAGGCTAATGTCTCCATAGATAGGATGAGTTTGTTCTCTTGTGTAATAATTTCACATTACAAAATATTCCGACTCTGACTCTAGTAGCTTCTTCTTTAGAAAAAGATATATATATGAACTCAAGTCTCGTGCATCATGTTACTTTTATGTGTACATACTGCAATGATGTAACCTACTCTACACTATAATAAGTGTGTGTCGAGAAGTGTAAGTAAATAAAAAGAATGTTGTTCCTTTCAAGTTTTTAGTGTAGTCCCCTAATAATAATAGTAGAAAGAGGCTTTTTAGTAGCGCTTCCAATCTCGATCTCAAATCTCAATCTCAATCTCAGTTTTCGAGATCTCGATCTCAAAATGTAATCTCAATCTCGATCTCGATCTCGAAACCAATCTCAAAACCTTTGAGATTAATCTCAATCTCAAATTTCGAGATCGAGATTTGAAACTGAGATCGAGATCTCAATCTCAACAATCTCGGTTTTTGAGATTGAGATTCTAACATTGGTTAGCATTACAAACATGTAATTTTAGTATATTCACAAGAAAATCTAACATAACATGTAGGAAACTTTCATATTTAGGCAGTTGGCAGTTGCTACTAATTAACTAAGCCCTAATTAGTGGCAGTTAATTAGTTAATGACAAATGCACCTTTATATCAAATTAGGGTTTAAAACAATGACAATGTCGGAATTGACTTAATTTGGCATTACGTCTTAATTTTCTAATTAACAGTAATTAAGACGATATCATGACATACCGAATCGGAATTACAGATATGTATATATGTAGATTTAGTGATAATCAGACAGCGTAGGCTACACATCAACGAGGATGTTATACATATAGCAAGTGAACAATGGGGTATTGTTATTTAAAATCGAGGCTTATCGATTTTTTCCTTGCTTGTTTAGACTGGAAAAAAGCAGGAGAAACGCAAATAATGTCGGAATAAAGGTGTTTTTTTACTTTTTAATTTAAAAGTGCTTAAAATATATTGGACATGAATGCGTCACGTCTCAAATGACCCAAAATGTCAATTTTGGCCAATACAAGTGACCCACGAACCAAATTTGGCAAGATGACTTTTTTATAAAAATGTATGTTTTTGACAATGCTGAATATGATAGTAATGCAAGTGAGCCATTGACCACTTTTGGCCAAAATTGTCAACAAAATTTTTGATGAAAACAGATGTTTTCGACATTGCTGAACACGATAGCAATGTAAAAATTGTGATTTGGCGACCAAAACCGACCTATTTTATTAAAATAAACAGGAATGTATTTTCATTAAAATATAGGTTCTTGGTGTTGCAAAACATAAAAACAACATCAAAGAAGTAATTTGGATAAAAATTATAGTAATACCAATTCATAATCTATGGCTAATTTTAAACCGCCAGGAAACAAAAGTTGACGAAGAAATTTTCATGTTTTAAACTTCTGAATTAAAATTTTTCGTCGGTTGATAGTAAAACATTTCTAGACAGCTTGCAATAATTCAAATACTGAAACTTTTATTTAAAAATCTGCAGCTACTAACTTGGCATAATTAAAATTTTTAAAACATGGAAATTTCCTTCAACTGTGATTCCTGGACGTTTTAAATTTATCATCGGTTTATCAATTTTGAAATGGTATTATTGTGATGTAGTTGTAAATTACTTTCTTGATGTTGCTTTTGTGTTCTGCAACATCAATAATCTATTTACTTTTTCTATACATTTTCATGAAAATATATTCTTCTCAATTTTTCTATAATTCAAAAGTGTCAAATAGGCAACTGTTGTTGGCCAAAATCACTTTTCTGACATTGCTATTGTGTTCAGGAATGTGGAATATATATATTTTCATTAAAAAATATTGTTGACCATTTTGGCCCAAAAGTGATCAATGGGTCATTTTGGTTGACCAAAATCACATT